>WBNM01023833.1:42739-249662 GCA_013399055.1 Ramphastos sulfuratus
GTGAGTGAAGTAGACATCACCATTGTTTTATTTTTACAGCCTATAATCTAATTTTTCTCATTAAAATATTCTAATTAGCCTCAAACTAGCACAGATGGTAAGAACTGCACACCTCAAATTCAGGGGGAAACTAGCTGCTGAAATGGCCACCTAACCCTCAGTGGGGAAGCACTGTCAGTCCCAGCATGGCACCACAGAGGGAAATGCTTGAAGTACTCACAGTGGTCTAATACTGCCCATTCTCCAGATTTTAATCCTTCACTTTTTATGTCCTGAAAATCATCCTGAAGTTTCTTCTGAAATCTTATTTAATGTCTTATCTTAGGAGGTCTTATTTTCTGTGGGAAGTCACCAGCTACTGTGTTTCACTTATTATTTGCTGATCAAAGTGAAGAAGCCCATTCTACCTACCCTAGTAGGTGAAACCCACAACTCTCTCTGCTCTAGGCCACTGTAGTTGGTGGAGCCCACCAACTGTCTCTACTCTAGGCCACTGTGGTTAGTGGAGCTCACAGCACTATCTGCTCTAGGCCCCTCTGTGTGGTGGAGCCCACAAACCTTACCTACCCTAGACCACTCTAGTTGGTGGAACTCACAAACTCTACCTACTTTAGACCACTCTACTTGGTGGAGCCCACAAACTATATCTACTCTAGGCCACTCTACTTAGTGGAGCCCATGGACCAGCTCTCCCAGCTGGTGCTGGGACAGAGAGAAGCCTGTATGATAAGAAGGAAAATATAACTAGCTAGTTCTGGCAGGTGCAGTTTCACTTCGTGATTTCATCTGGTTTGATTTCACATCCTTATCTTGTTAATCACCATCATGACACAGGAAGCTGAGGAACTTTCAAAACCATATCCTGTCATCTCCAATTTCATCATAAATAGCAAAAAAAAAATTAGTTTAGAGAAATAAATGCATTAAAGAAGCACAATGAAGAACTAACTCAGGCACGAGCGAAGTACAAAATGTACTTTTAAGCTCATTCAGGGCATTCTGTCACAGTTTGTCTATGTCAGGACAACTAGGGTGGCTTCAGATCTTTATTCTCTCTCTCTGGCTTTTAGGCTTGCCATTGGCTGTGTCCACATTTCCTTTTTCAGCTCTTGGGTTAGCTGGTAGGTGTTTTTCTCATAATTATTTCTAGCTTTCCTGTGTTGCATACATTTAATACAGATAGGGCACAGCAGCTCTCAGACTATGATTCAAGTTAATTACTGAAGTACTGGTGAAGGTTGAGAAGCTGGCATTAAATACTGAAGCTGAAGGATATAGATCTCCATTTACAGAGCAAAGCAACTGTTACGAGTCCAAACAGGACTCTGGAAGGATTTCTGAGTCTTCATGTGGCAAACACAGGGTGGCTGTTTTTCACCAGAGAGGGCAGCTGAAGAGAAGGGTTTTCTTGTTGCCTTTTTCAGATGACGTGTGGGAGGCCCAATTAAATTAGAAGTGAGGAGGAAATTGCTTTTTTTGATCTTAAACAAAAATGTCCTTCTGCAGTGGGATGAAAGCAAGGCCTTCCTGAAGGTTTGCGTGCTCATTTCCAGTGGGAAAGAGCATAAATAGAGATGAATATTCAGCCCTTTGCCTGCCTGGCTCAAACCTGGCACTTGTGTCTTGGCTTCTGTCACTGCAGCTGCTGCTCTTTGATTAATTAAATCACTTTATGGTTAATAAGATAAGCTTTCCTGTGATCACATGAGTGGCTGTGACCATGGCTGGTCAGAGAGATAGCTCAGATAGATACCCAAGGATCAAATATACCAAGTGAAGATGGGAAAACTGTTCAATTCCCAATCAAACCAAAACAAGTGGGAGAAATTCCCATCAGAGTGACTGCACTGTCATCTCCTCCTTCCAATGCTGTGCTCCAGAAAGTGTTAGGGAAGGTAAATGGTCTGCAGCTTGGCTTGCTCCTGAAATAAACCATTCCCCAAAATAAATAATAGAGTGCAGCCCCCTCCCTGGAGGTGTTCAAGGCCAGATTAGGTGAGGCCTTGAGCAATTTGGTCTAGAAGAAGTTGTCCCTTCCCATGTCAGGGGCTTAGAACTAGATGATCTTTAATGTCCCTTCTAAGTCAAACCATTCTATGAATTTCCAAATGGACTTTTCAAAATTGATGTGTAAACTTCCATAGAAATATTAATGCTGCCATCACATTCAAGGGTGTTTTGCTCTAAATATCTTTAATGAGGCTTGTGGAGTGTCATAACACTCATGAAATATTTTAGGACACAGTTTAGATTTTTTTAAAAAATAATTTTAAATGTCTTGCTTAAAATAATGGTGGCTTTTTTTCTCTTCCTGGGAGGCTTTTGCTCTGCAACACCAGTTCTTTCAATTGGTGTGGTTTTTGCTTTTCCAGTAAGCCTGCTTGCCTCTGTTGTGGGTAAGATTTTCAGTCTGTAGGAGTGCTATTCATTCTGAAACACCAAGATGATGAATATGTTAAAATCTTAATTGCAATTACAGTCTTCCTAGCTCTCTCACTTTCATGCCTTGGGCTGATTCTCCGTTTCTTATCTATGACCAAGATTACCAGAAGAGCCTTGTGCCCACCACACAAGCCTGTTTCAAGAGCCATGAAGATATCCATTTCATAGAATGACAGAATGGGTTGGGTTGGGAGGAACCTTTAAAGGTCATCTAGTCCAACCCCCCCTGCAGTCAGCAGGGACATCTACAACTACAGCAGGTTGCTCAAAGCCCCCTTTAACCTAACCTAGAATGTTTCCAGGGATCGTATTTGTAGGTGTAAGATTTTATCCATGCTCCAGCTTCAAAGTTCAGCAGCAGAAAACTTCTCACTGCATCAGGGACACAGTAACTGGTTTGGATAGCACTTGGAAACTGTCAGAGATGAATGATGTTGTGGTTCTTTGTGTGCGTTTATACACTGCACTCATGTTTTAGATAATAAAACACAAAGCTGCTGGTCTCAGCAGAGGGAGGTTCCTTCTAACGTGTCTTGTGCTGCTTTGAACAGCTTTAGTGCAGCCCTTGCATGCCGCAAAGCAGAGAGTTAAACCTGCTGCATGTTGGTTTGGTAGTCTTGGAGGGAACCTGTGCTGAAAACCTCAATCTGCTATAAATACAGAGGATTATTGTAGGGTTCTGTCCTGTTTGGAAATGACCTCATCTAGCTTCTGTTAGTGGTTAGCAGCTTCACACCACATGATCTGTGAATAAGATGATAGTGCATTGCTGTTCAGAAAACATCGGAGACTCCAGTTTGACAAAGTAAATGTGTCCTTTTGTTCAGAGGATCCTTTCCAGAAGTGCTCTAGTTGAGTTATAAGCACTCTCTTTTCCTGAGGTCTACTTTCAGAGCTTTCCTCATCTCTCCAAGTCCAGCAGATAGATGCACTCTCATTTCCTACCTTCCATCCCCTTTGAGTTGGAACCATTTGCTTAGTTTTGGAGACAGAAATTTTCTGCACCTTAGTTTTTTGGAGTCAATGGCCATAGCCTTCTTACAAGCAACAGTTTGCAAAACAGTATCACAGAATCAGAGAATGGTTCGAGTTAGAAGGGAACCTTAAAGATCATCTAGTTCCAACCCCTCTACCATGGGCAGGGACACCTTCTTCTAGACCAGGTTACTCAAGGCCCCATGCAACCTGACTTGAAACACTTCCAGGCTTGGAGCCTTCATGACTTCTCTGGGCAACCTGTTGCAGTGCCTCACCACCTTCATGAGGAAGAATTTCCTCCTAATGTAAATAGAGCTCCTTCCAGTTTGCAAACATTCCCCCTGCTCCTGTCACTCCATGCCTTTGTTGAAAATCCCTCTCCATCTCTCCCTTAGCCCCCTTCAAATACTGGGAGGCTGCTCTAAGGTCTCACCTGAAGCCTTCCATTCTCCAGGCTCAAAACATGCTGGGAACTCAGGTGGTTGCTTTTTTGCCATGTGGTAACGCAATGAGGGGATGGTCTTGCCCTCTCTTAGGCTTTCCCTATGTCCTGCCGATAATTCTCTGGGTGCTCATTGCTCATACAGCCCATAGCAGAAAGTCGCTCCTCATCAAACAGAAACCACATAAGTGACAGACAATGATCACCACAGCCCCTGACCACAGCAAATAAATCTACAGCAGGTGTTACCAGAAATGCCAGAAAAAAATCCTATTGCAGAAAACCTGTGCTACAGAGATTGCTCTTGGAAAGGGAACTCATTCTATGTCTCCTCTTTTATTTGTATTTGATAGGTGGCCCCTAACTCTGGTGTAGGGAGGTTGGCAGAATGATTCCTTAGCTGCAGGAATGTCTCTTATTCTGTGATGTTCTCCAGCTGCCTTCACCCCAGATCCTTCAGTGGCTGGCATGTATAATGGAAAGCAGAGGCAAAACAACAGCCTAAGTATATTTGAAAGAAACAGATGCCAAGGTGAGAGCAGAGTGACTTGGAAGGATAAGAAAATTGGGGAAAATGTGTTTTGCATTTGTTAGCATGAAATCTGTTCCATTAAGGGGAGTAAGTGACAAACATTCTTCCTATCAGTGAAAGGCCACCAAACTCAGTTCCTCGAGAATCACAGAACGGTTGAGGTTGGAAGAGACCTTGTAGATCATCTACTCCAACCTCGCAGCCATGGGCAGGGACACCTCTCAGCTAGATTTGGTTGTTCAAGTCCTCATCCAAACTGGCCTTGAACACCTCCAGGAAGGTGGAATCTACAATCTTTCTGGGCAGCCTGTTCAGTTTCTTATCATGCTTGTACTGAAGAACTTCTTCCTAAGATCCAGTCTAACCCTGCTCTCCCTCAGCTTAAACCCATTCCCTCCTGTCCTCACGAGACACCCTTATGAAAAGTCCCCCTCCAGCCTTCCTGTAGGATCCCTTCAGGTATCCAGCAGCTGTCCTTCTGCCTTCACTCTTTGATCAAAGCCAGCCTGTGGTTTTTGAAGATGTGATGAGGTATTCATGGGCCTTGCTGACTTTCAGCAGAGAACTAAAGAGTTTATCATATTTTTGGTGACTTGTGTCAGGAAGAGACTTTTGCCCAGAGCTGCTATTATTGAGGGTGGTAGGCAAGAGCCAGGCTTACATTTCTACCTATAAGCACATGATCATCTCTTATACATCCACTTATAGCTGGATGTCACGTTGCTTTAATATCAGTTACAGTTACCTGCAGGAAAAATTTAAGGACCATATGGAAAAAAATATTCACTGACTGACACTGGAACAGGTTGCCCAAGGGAGGTGATGGATGACACCTCCCTGGAGGAGTTCAAGGCTAGGCTGGATGAGTCCTTGAGCAACCTGGGCTAGTGGAGGGTGTCCCTGCCTGTGGAAGGGGGGTTGGAGCTAGATGATCTTCAAGGTCCCTTCCAGCCCAAACCATTCTATGAATCTTTCACCAAACTGTAGCAGTTCTCCTGCTCAGGAACGTATCTGTAGATGTGAGTGCTGCAGGAAACAGTTCCCCAGCTCAGGAACATATCTGCAGATATGAGTGCTGCAGGAAACAGTTTCCCAGCTCAGGAATGTATCTGTAGATGTGAGTGCTGCAGGAAATAGATGAAGCCAGGGTGGATTACTTCCGAATTCCAGTCAGCCGATGGTGGACGTTGTGTCAGAATCAGCATTTCTTTAATTAAAACCTGTGCTCTGTGAGCTCAGGCTTCTGGATTCTGTTTTAACACTTGTTCTTCTACGTCTTTTGGCCTCAGCCTTTTGTGAAATGTCAGCCAAAAGAGCTTAGGTTGCTCTCAGAGGTTCAGCTGGCTTTGGTAAAGCAGTTTGTCCACAGTCAATACATCCCTTCGCTATAACTAACAATAAAAGTTAGCAATTTATATTGCAAAAAGAGCCCAGATGGGAGAAGGACATTTACTGGATTGCAATAGGGGCACTCAGTTTGTTTTGGAGAATGACATATTCCATTTTTACACCTCATAAAACATCCTGACTGTGGTTCCTTGGCTCTGTAAATGCTGCTGCATCCAAAAATCAGTCAGTCCCAGTTTGCAGGCTTAGCCAAGAGGCCAAAGGGAGCTGTGAACTGCTGGTGTCTCAGTAGAGCAAACCACCCCATCAGTCCTGGGAAGGGGAAAACTCTTGCTGTCTGGTTATCACATCTGACTGGGGGCCCACCAGGAGCTGAACAAACATTTCACTGCTCTTCCCAAACATAGACTTTTCCATGTGTTTGCACTAAATGAGCTGTGCTGCTGCTTCCATGAAGAATCAAGTTGTCACTAGGGCATTTGTGAAGGGGGTAAATGATACTCTGTCCTCAAACACTTACTGGAACTCCCATTGCTTGATGACACTGAGCTGAGAGGGAGGGTTGATCTGCTTGAGGGTAGGGAGGCTCTGCAGAGGGACCTGGACAGGCTGGATTGATGGACTGAGACAATGGGAGGAGATTCAGTGAGACCAGGTGCCAGGTCCTGCACTTTAGTCACAACAAGGCCATGCAGTGCTAAAGGCTTGGGGAGGAGTGGCTGAAAACTGCCTGTCAGGAAAGCACCTGGGGGTGTTGGTTGACAGCCAGCTGAAGGCAAGCCAATGTGTGCCCAGGTGGCCAAGAAGGCCAGCAGCATCTTGGCCTGGGTCAGGCGTAGTGTGGGCAGCAGGACTAGGGCAGGGATAGTCCTCCTATACTCAGCACTGGTGAAGCCACACCTTGGGTATGGGGTTCGGTTTTGAAGCCCTTACTCTAAGAAGGATGTTGAGGTGCTGGGGTGTGTCTAGAAAACAGCAACAAAGCTGGTGGAACCTGGTCTGGGGAACAGGTCCTGTGAGGAGCAGCTGAGAAAGCTGGGGTTGTTTTTGCTGGAGAAGATGTGGCTGAGGGGAGAGCTCCCAGCTCTCCACAATTCCCTGAAAGGGGGCTGGAGCCAGGTAGGGGTCAGGCTCTTCTCTCTAGTAACAAGTGATAGATAGGACAAGAAGAAATGGCTTAAAGTTGCGCCATGGAAGGTTTAGTTTGGACATTAGAAGAAACTTCTTCACTGAAAGGGTTCTCAACAAGTGGAACAGGCTGCGCAGGGAGGTAGTTGAATCCCCATCCCTGGAGGTGTTTAAAAGCCATGTAGATGTGGTGCTGAGGGACATGGTTTAGCCCTGACTCAGCAGAGTTAGAGAACGGACTGGATAATCTTCAAGGTCCTTTCCAATCAAAGTGATTCTGTGACTGTTTTAGCCTCTTCCATGCTGCCATAATGAGTTTGAATAGCTTTGTTAATGATAATGACTTTTCAAAGGGGCACACAGTTTAAACTGGATATTGAATAGTCACTTTCTGACAGCTAGTGAGGCAGGTTAGGATATGTGATGTTAAAGAGCCATCTTGCTTTGATCATAGTTAAGAAAAATCATCATCTAAGCAGTTGAGCATCGGCTAGTTTTGATCTTTCTGCCACAAAGCACAGCAAGAGAGCCAGTGCAGCAGTCTGCAGTGGATACAAATTTGAACTGGAATGTTCAAGCATAGATTTCACATCATCTGGATTTGCTGAAACCCTCCAGTTTTAGCTAGAGGCATTAAGGTCTGGGGCACTCATCCTCTCTACTGGCCTATTTATAGAAGGTCTTGCACAGAGCTCTTCAGTGTTTTGACTGGTATAAGACCAGTTGATTTATGGATAAATTCACCAGGGCAATTAATTTCTGCTGCTGTCTTTAGGCACACACAAGAAGCGTTAACGGCTTAGAAAAATTGTTGGGATGGCTTTTCCCAAGGGGATGTTAAACAGTGAGCCAGTGACAGGTCTGTCCTCAAACAAAGGTGCAGGTGTCCTGCTGTGGGTGGTGGGAGGAGCAGCTGGGGACTTGGGAATGAAGATTCCCACATTACTCACCAACACAACCAAGCCTTCACCTGCCAAGTGACAGAGAAGGAGCCCCAGCTCATCGCCTGAAGCACCTCATTAGGAGCCTTTGAGTCACATGGCAGCCAAAATGTGGGATACAGATGAAATGAGGAAGAGAACCCTCCAAGTTAACCCTTCTGCACCAGGTGCAAGTGCAGTCAGTGGGCGTTGAGTAGCCTGGGCCTCTGTGAATCATTTTGATGAGTTAAGGGTCAAGGTTTTTTATGAGAGATTTCAACTGTTTATAGGCTGCAAGGTAGCTCAGTCACACATACAACTTTCTGCAGTACTGAACAAACTCAGGTGTGCCTTTGAGATGTGGAAATTTAGGAGGTACATAAAGTCAGGGTGTTTCCAGATGTCCTTACATCTTTTATAAAATGAGCTTTACAGCAGCTATTCTGTTTATAAAAGGAACCTATGGATGACAATATCGTATCTGTTTTTACAACTAGGCCTCACACTTGGATATGTAAAGATAGTCTCTAGGTGGGTTTTCCTGTTCTAGTATTAAACAGAGCAATAAACGTTTTATTTTGGTTTCCATAAATAGGCTGATGTTATGTTCATGAAACAGCTGGAGAATCTGTTTGGGTCATTTTCCAAGTACAGTCCAGCCTGGATTAAGCATGTATCATCAGGC
Organism: Ramphastos sulfuratus; assembly: GCA_013399055.1. NCBI lineage: Eukaryota > Metazoa > Chordata > Aves > Piciformes > Ramphastidae > Ramphastos > Ramphastos sulfuratus. Next base: position 51,214 of record WBNM01023833.1, read on the forward strand.
TGGGTACCTGTACAGCCTCACTGATCCTCACTGGGGGGGCAGGGAACTTACTGGAGAAAGTTCAGCTGAGGCTGGATGGGCCTGGAGCATCTCTATGACAAGGAAAGGCTGAGAGATCTGGGGCTGTTTAGCCTGGAGAAGAGCAGCCTGAGAGGGGTTCTGATCAATGCTCATGAATAGCTAAAGGGGAGAGGGCAGGAGGATGAGGCCAGACTCTTTTCAATGGTGTCCAGGGACAGGACAAGGGGCAACAGGCACAAACTGGAACCCAGGAGATTCCATCTGAACATGAGGGAAAATGTCTTTGCTGTGGGGAACAGGCTGCCCAGAGAGGTCGTGGAGTCTCCTCTGGAGAGATTCCAAACCCTCCTGGACATTGTGATCCTGGGCAATGTGCAGGCCTCTAGCCTTTTCATACACTGCTAGGGCTGATTTACAGAAGCCCTGTCTCTTCCCTACTGGAGTCTTGGAGGATGTGCACCACAGCTCCTTTTAGCCTGGGTACAATTCCCTTTTCTTGAGCTATATCCCATGAATGTGGCTCTGTCTTGTGGAACTCACCAACAGCTTCTTCACAGCCCAGCACTGGATGGATTGGTTGTTCAGTGCCTTAAAGCTGATGCAATCTTTTCCTCCTATGGAAAGTGAGAACGAAGTTGCCTAAATTAAGCAACTGTAGTAGCCTTGAAAGATAAAGCCTTCTTTCTGCTTTGAGCTAGATGTTTTTTATAGTGAGATTGCCACAATTGTGTTTTTTCTCCTGTGTTTACTGGCATAGGAAGGAATGCATGATTGGGATTTGATGTACTTACAGCTTGACATTTTCCCCATGAACTGCTCAAATGAATCTCTCTGGGATTTTGAGCACCTTCTTTCCACTTCTCTATGGGATTGGAGACAGTCACAACACAGAATATATACTGCCTTGAGCACGGAGGTTAAAAGTTGATGATCTGAGAGGGCAGACTCTTGTCAGCACTGTCATATCATCATCTCAGCCAGTCCAAGATCCAGCCCCTCAGATGGTCTGTTGTCCCTTTTGGTTAGGAGGGAGCACAGCTGTGAAGAAGGAAAACATGTGAGTCACAATTGGAGGGCTTTAAGAGCTGCAGCTCTCCCTTCCTCCTGCCAAGCCTGGCCTTCTTCTCATCAAAATATTCTGAGTTTAATTTGGGGAGGACAAAGGATTTTAGATGCAACATTCCACCAGTTTCTCTGGCGGGTTACTGCACTCTTTCATTAAAGCTGCCATCAGAAAATGTTCTCTTGGTGGTGATCAGACTAATTTACAAGTCTTCTACTGGTATTTTAGATCCTGGTTTGTGTATTTTAGGTCCTGGAGGTAGTGGTGAAGGAATGGTTGGGATTTTACCTGGTTGTTTTTCTCTAGTTTGATCATGGCATGAGCTCAGTGAAGATATTGTGTGATCTCTCTGGACCTCCAAATACCTGTAAAGCAGGGTCAGTGTCATTGAGTAGCAGTGAGAGTGGTTGCTGCTCCTCCGTATGTATAATATACCTTCTTGAAGTAATTATTACATCCAGGGGAAACTCTGAAAAGGCAAATACATTATAGCAGATCTGAAAGCTCACTGCCTACCACATAGGTAACATCTATAGAGTGCTGTTTTCAGGCAGTAGCCAGGCCGAGGCACTGAGGAAAGTAATTGTAGCTTCTGGAGCTTTTGGGTTTGTGTAAAGTGCACAGAGGAGAAATTTCAGGCATTGCTGTAGTGTAAATCCTTTGTGCTTCCCACAATTTGTATAATCCCTGTGTTGCCCTTGATATGCATGCAAGCCTCCTATAAAGCTGCTCTCTTTAGAAGTTTCATGAACAAGTCAAAGGAAGCATCTAACTTGGCAGGCAAGGCTTGAGACCTGACTGTCTGACTCTTCACATACCCATTGTTTATGCAGCTCAGCGACTTAAAGCAGCATAATTGCATTGAGAGAGTTAACCTTCTCCTTCCCTCCTTTCTCCCTAACCTGTACACAAAAGGACTTCAGCTGATCAAGGCTGCAAGCAGATAACCTTGAAGAGAGGACAATAAACCACCCTGGCTTTGTTTTTCTCTTAAGATAATAGTCCTCAGGATAATCCTGAAGCTGTGTTCCAGAGCAAAGACACAGTCCTTGCATTCCTGTAGTGTTTCAGTGGTGGTTTTCCTTAGGCAGGTTTGTCAAGCAGCCTGATGGCTCCAAGGAGCTTTTCCACATTTTGAGACAGAGGGACTGTCTCTCCTCAGGTGATGACAAACTAGTTCCATGATGTGGCTGCTGCTGCACTTTCCATTAGCTGTATTTTTGTGTGCTCTCACATGAAGGAGAGCATTGGCCGCAACTCTCTTGAAAAGCCCACAGCAGCTTGGAAAGAACACATTGCAGGGCATCTAATTTCTGTTGCACAACTGCTTATCCAGAGTTTGTCAGAGCAAACCAGCTCAGCCACTTCTCTGTTTTTTTCCATGCTGATGTCTCATTGGTACAATAGTGTCCCCAGGCTACCATGCCGCTCTTGGGAAGTAGCTGTGTCCAGTTCTGGGCCCCTCAGTTCAAGAAGGACAGAGAACTGCTTGAAAGAGGCCAGTGCAGAGCCACAAAGATGCTAAAGGAAGTGGAATATGTCCCTGGTGAGGAAAGGCTGAGGGAGCTGGGGCTCTTTAGCTTTGAGAAGAGAAGACTGAGAGATGACCTCATTCATGTTTATAAAAGATGTGAAGGGCAGTGTCAGGAGGACAGAGCCAGGCTCTGCTCAGTGATGTCCAATGAGAGAACAATGGGCAATCGATGCAAGATGGATCAGAGTAGGTTCCACATGAACATAAAGAGAAACTTCTTCACTGTGAGGGTGACAAAACACTGGAGCAGGCTGCCCAGAGAGGTTGTGGAGTCTCCTTCTCTGGAGACATTAAAAACCTGCCTGCATGTGTTCCTGTGTGACCTGCTCTAGGTGATACTGCTCTGGCAATGGGCTTGGACTGGATAATTTTTCAAGGTCCCTTTCAACCCTTAACATTCTGTGGTTCTGTGAAGAGCCTATCACCTTGCAGTAATGGCCAGATACTCCAGAGCTGTGATTAAACATTCCTGAAATACCTAAGGAAAGCAGCATGATTTTGTCAGAAGTTTTTGTGCTTAGTTGGGATGAGCGGGCACAATGCTCACTTTGTCCAGGTCTGGTTTATTGTACATCCTTGAAAAGTCATCTTGGTCATCAATTCCAAAGGAAAGCAAAGATACTGGGGAGTGTTACCTCAGGGCTTAACAATTTAACAACATGCTGCAGTCATGCTGATTGTCATTCTCTTAAACTCTTAATTCTGATCTTGAATTAAAGCCAAAGCTCCTAACTCTTGGTCCTGATATATGCTGTCAAAGTCTTCCCATGTTCCATCTTACATGGCTTTGAAGAGCTTTCATATATCAATGACTGCCTTGTCTACCACAATCAAGGCTTGCTGCCCTAAAATGCTTTATCTTATAATATACTCCTTAATAACATCTATTATTGTTGGCTTAATTTACCAGTTTAGGAAGGCTTGGGGCACTTCCTAGTCACAGATTACACTGGGTTGGAAGGGACCCTCAAAGGTCATCTAGTCCAAGCACCCTGCAGTCAGCAGGGACACGTCCAACTAGATCAGGCCACCCAGGGCCACATCTCCCTCCTGATGTCCAGCTTAAATCTACCCTGCTCCAGTTTCAAACCATTGCCCCTCATCCTATCACTTACAAGCCCTTCTAAACAATCCCTCCCAGCCTTCCTGTGGGTCCCTTTCAGATATAGAAATGTAGCTACAAGGTCTCCCCAGAGCCTTCTCTTCTGCAGGCTGAACAGCCCCAATTCAGCCTGTCTTCATAAGAGAGGTGCTCCAGCCCTCTGATCATTTCAGTGGCAATGCCATAGTTCAACTTCACTCTTCTAAATCCTAATGAAAGCCCAAGGTCTTCAGGCATTTGGGTGTAGTAAGTGATTAAAAAATATTACAGCTAGATGCACATGGAACATCTAAATAGGTTTAAAAAATGGTCATTGTTCAAAGATTTTGGGGGGGATGTTATTTTTGTTTTATTTTAGATTTTCTCAAGCAGACCACGTATGAAGTTGAGGCATTCCTAGAAGCCATTCAGTTCTTCCGACAGGAGAAAGGCCACTATGGGACATGGGAAATGATAACAGGCAACGAAAAAGAGGTAAAAGAATACCTTCCTGCTTTTATTTTTTTGTTGTGTTTTGTTATGTTATTGTTTTGGATATGGCAGCTCTGAGGATAGTGAAGGTTGTGAAGCCTCTTGGAAAAACACAACATTTTCAAAAAGAAAATCTAATAGGTAGAAATGCCCAAGATTTCAAGATACTTCTTAGTGCTCTGTAAGTGATAAGTCTTTTATAATAAACCCCATTTTGGGGTTGTTGCTAAACGGTGAAAGTGTGCTCTGAACTAAAGTTGTTATGTTGTGCTTAAATGTAGGGATAACCACATTTCCACATAAAGCACACAGAATCACAGAATGAGGATCATCCAGTCCAACCACCCTGCTAAAGCAGGGGCACCCACAGCAGCTTGCCTATGATTACAATGTCCAGGAGGGTCTGGAATCTCTCCAGAGGAGACTCCACAACCTCTTTGGGTAGTCCGCTCCAGGGCTCCAGCACTCTCAAACAAGTTTTTCTTCCTGTTCAGACGGAACCTCCTGGGTTCCAATTTGTCCTGTCACTGGGTATGACTGAGAAGTGTCTATTTCCATTCTCTTGCTCTCCACCCTTTAACACTTGCTGAGCACTGAGAAGATCCCCTCTCAGGCTGCTCTTCTCCAGGCTAAAGAACCCCAGGTCCCTCAGCCTTTCCTCCTCACAGAGATGCTCCAGGCCCTTCAGCATCTTTGTAGCTTCCACTGGACTCATTCCACTAATTCCTTGACTCTGCTGAAGTGGAGAGACTGGAGCTGGACCCAGGACTCCAGATGTGGCCTTACTAGGGCAGAGCAGGGTGGGAGGAGAACCTCCCTCAGCCCACTGGCCACACTCTTCTTAATGCATCCAATGATCCCCTTGGCCTTCTTGGCCATAAGGACACGCTGCTGCCTCATGGCGAATTTGTCCAGTAGGAGTAATACATCAATCTCAATCTGACGTCACAGGATCAGTTGGTGAATAGATGCAGTGTCTAAAAGTCACTTGCTCAGCTGTCATACCACACATGCTGCTGTTATAGTTCTGGTGACTGAGTGAGGCCAAAAGCAGCACACGCCATGCTCAGATCCCACGATCTGGATGCAGCAGATCCTTGCTGTCAGCTGGGGCAGGCTGGGCTCTGTTTTCCTGTCTTTCTTGACAGCTATTTTGCAAGTACGAAATGTTTGTCCTGTTGTTGCCATCTACCTTTGTAACTAAACACAACACTTCTGCTGCTTGTCCCCAGGTGCCTCCATGCACAATCACAGGAGATCAAGCTTTGCAAGGAGCAGAACAGCAGCTAGAGATAAATGTAGTAGAATCTCCACAGTTTGCTTGTCCCCATTCTTTGTGAGCGAAGCTTTTAGTCCTGAGCAGATAAACCTGTAGACCTGCTTGTTGTGCCAGACTTTTGAAGCAGAGTACTACATCTTAACAGGCAGACTTCAACACCAAACATTTGAGTACTTCAGTTCTTCAGAAATGAGATGCTAAGCTCCAGGGTCTGGGTCCATATTTGGGCACCTGAGGAAGTAGCTTTGGAGCACTGATGGTAGCTGGATTAACTCCACCAGTCCTTCTGGCATCACTCCAGACATCTTTTAGTGCAATTGAGACATGATCTGGGCCCTGATTTATAATTTTTTTCCAAAGCACAAAGCACTCAGCAGCAAATATTTACTTTAGTACCAGCTGCTGGGTATTTCCCTTTGAGAAATGGCGGGGGGGGGGGGGGGGAGGCCTGATGGGGGGTTCACAATCCAGGGTTTTGTTCTAAGAAACCAGAGAACTCTACCTCTCAAATGGTGAAAAATGTGAAAAGGGGAGAAGAATCTATAAACAGTTCCTTTCCCAGTGCCATCCTGTTGGGGGCTGAAATTTCCTGCTAAGATCTGATAACAAATTCCTTAGGAGAAGGAGTTCCACTCTTCCAGTGGAGGGAGTGAGGGTTTTTCTCTTCTCTCCTCCCTAGGTTATGGAGCTGTTACAGTGCTAGTTTCATTTTACATTTTATTTTTCTCTTGCTTGCCAACTCCTTACTCATAACCCATATAACTCAAGAGAACTGTAATCAGACATTCAGGCTATTATCTGCTTAGCAGTAATTCATTCTGTAAGTATAGTGGTTCTGATGCCTGTTCTGACCAAATGCAAGCCTTGTTTTAGGCAAATACCCAAGCTAAGTGAATGGTTTGGAACAAGCAAGCTACAATTTGTTGCTGTAAAAATCTCTGCAGAATGCCAATAAACAGTTGCCTGACATTCATCATCTGTTCCACAGCGTCAGCCCATGCAGCCCTGCAGCTCACAGCAACATGGTTGTCACATCAGCATACAGGCACTTGAAAGAAAACCTACTAAATATTTTCTTGTGTCATACAAATGCCTTTTCCTGGTTTTGTTTTTGTCCTTATTAACAACCCCTAGCATCAGTACAGATTAGGACTGACCTACTGGAAAGCAGCTCAATGGACCTGGGAGTCCTGCTGGGCAATAATTTATTCATGGGACAGCAATGTGCCCTTCTGACCAAGAAAGTCACCTGGGGTACATTAAGAAGAGTGTGGGCAGCAGGTTTTCCTCCCCGTCTACTTTGCCCTGGTGAAACCATATTTGGAGTATTGGGTCCAGTTCTGGGCTCCGCAGTTCAAGAGAGACAGGGAACCACTGGAGAGAGTGCAGTGGAAGCTACAAAGGTGTTGGGACATCTCTTGTGAGGAGAAGAGGCTGAGAGACTTGGGGCTGTTTAGCCTGATGTGATGGTTTGGGAGTTCCCTGTCCCCCCCCGACGTTGTAAAATGACCCAGACTAGAACTCAGCCGGCTGGAAGTTAAGGAATGAAGCTCTATTTACAGCTTAGCACAATGTACAAGCAGATATATACACTNATTTTCTCTATTAAAATATTCCAATTAGCCTCAAACCAGCATACCTGAAAAAGAGCATCCTCAGCAGGAATCTGATCAATGCTCAGCAAGAGCTAAAGGGCAAGGGGTAATAAGATGGGACTAGATTCTTCTCAGTGGTGTCCATTGACAGGGCAAGGGCCAATGAGCACAAACAGGAACCCAGGAGGTTCCATCTGAACAGGAGTTAAAAATTCTTTGCTGTGAAGGTGCTGGAGTCCTGGAAGAGGCTGCCCAGAGAGATTGTGGAGTCTCCTTCTCTGGAGAGATTCCAGACCCTCCCCTGCTTTAGCAGAGAAGTTGGACTGGATGATCCCCAGAGGTCCTTTCCAACTCTACCATGCTGAGATTCTGTGATTACTAATGAAGGATAAATTCATCTGGAGATGATATTTCTATAGATTAAGTGCTGAAATATGGTGTTAAAAGACAAAATGTTAGAGGTTGGAAGGGACCTCCAGAGATCATCAAGTCCAAACCCCTTGCCAAAAGCAGGAACCCCAAAGTCCTTTAATACAGAAATTTAAAGCCAATCTAACATTTCCAGACAGCTCAAATTCTTCAGAATATGTTTGATCCCATTTATTATTTGATCTGTCATGCTCCAGTTTGGGTTTTTCAGGAGATGGTTTTCTAAATGACCCATTAGCTTACAGCCAGAATTAGTCCATTGGTTTTGATAAGTATTTTATTCAGTGTAGCAGAATCCAAAGCAGTGCTGTGGCAAAACTCCTAAGTTACATGAAACAACAATAATAGGGTATTGCATATTATGGGTTTTTTAAAGGTATACAGTAAGTGGGGCATTGTGTGTTAAATTTCCAGCTTGTGCCCAGGAGCACTCTGGTTTACACTACCTGGCAGCAGTTAAGAGCCCTTTCTTACTTAATTTTGCTGTCTAAATTCCTGCCATTTCCCCATGGTGGTGTTGATGTGTGCCTAAAACCCACTGGGGCACACTGTGTGAGTGTTGTGCAGTGTGTGAGTGTTGTGCAGTGTGTGAGGTTGACTGTCACGAAGCACTGGAAGTAATATAGACTCGTGGACTTATTTTGGTTGAAAAAGACCCCAAAGACCATTGAGTCCAACCCTTCTCTAACTCTGCCAAGGCTGGTGCTAAACCATGTTCCTGAGCACCACATCCTTTAAATACTTCAGGGATGGGGATTCAGACACCTCCTTGGGAACCTTATTTCAATGTTTAACAACCCTTTCAGGAAAGAAGTTTCTCCTCATGTCCAACTTAAACCTCCTCTGGTGCAACTCAAGGCCATTTCCTCTTCTCCTGTCACTTGTTACTTGAGAGAAGAGCCCAACCACCACTTGAGTCCAACCTCCTTTCAGGGAGGGAGTTGTAGAGAGTGAGTGTTGTTGAAAAAAAGTCAGACAGACTGTAAGTAGAATCATAAAGGTCAGAAAAGACCTCCAAGATCATCAAGTCCAACCTTTAACCCAGCACTGCCAGATCACCACCAAACAATTTCCCTCAGTGCCACATCTACACGTTTTTTGAGCACTCCCAGGGAATCAATTACTTGGTTCACAGATTGACCACATTTCTGGCTTCCATTTCTGTCCTAAGTCCTGTTTTTTTCTGAGATTTTCTTCTTCTCTTGTTTGGATGTTGAAGTTGCTGCTCACCCAAAAAAGTGCTGGAGATCCACATTGGTACAGCCATAGATTATTTTTTTTTTTGGCTGATTATCTTCCTGTCAGAAGCATCCTTTGTCTGATGACTCTCTATAACAATTTCTCTTTGATGATACCTCCTCTGTGAGGGTGTGAGCATCCCAGGAAAAGGTAGGTTTGGGGAGCGGCAGTCAGCACACCAACTTGCCAAATGTTTTTGACCCAGTTGCTCAGTTGATAACAGTCATTTTAACTTCACTGATTCACACATGGCAATCTCATAACTGCACTTGGTAAATTTAAATGGCCACATTAATTCTTCTCTTGTCATGCGTTGTGTGTTCCCTCCAAGTCTTTCAGTGAAAAATCCTTCAGATGAAATGCTTCCCTCAGGCATACCTCACTCCAAGAAAGGCATTGAGGTCCTGGAGTGGGTCCAGAGAAGGACAGTGAATCTGGTCAAGGGTCTAGAGCACAAGTCTCATGAGGAGCAGCTGAAGGAACTGGAGTTGTTCAGCCTGGAGAAAAGGAGGGTGAGGGGAGACCTTCTGGCTCTCTACAACTCCCAGAAATAAGGTTGGAGTGAGGTGGAGTTCAGTTTCTTCTCCCAGGTAACAAGTGATAGGACAAGAGGAAATGACCTCAAGTTGTACCAAAGGAGGTTTAGGTTGGATGTTAGAAGAAACTTCTTCACTGAAAGGAAGATTGGAACAAGTTCCGCAGGGAGGTAGTTGCATCTGCATCCCTGGAGGTGACCTGGCAGTGGTGAGTTAATGGTTGCACTTGATGATCTTAAAGGTCTTTTCCAACCAAAACGATTCTATGATTCAACCTTTCCTTCACAGAGTTCAAGCAAATTTCTTTGAGAATCACCTAACCTTTTACACCCAGTCTGAGGCAGTCTGGGGCAGTCTGAGGATAGCTAAGGCATTGTTCGTTTGAGGTTGGCCATGCTGGCACATCACTCTGTGATGCTGCTCTGTGTTCAAGTGAAGAACAGTATGTGACCGTGTCATCTTTATCTTCTGACCATCTAGATCCTGAGTAACCTTGTGATGGAAGAACTCCTGCCTAACCTTCAGACAATGATCCTGCCTAAAATGAAAGGCAAAAGGAACGACAGGAAGCGTGCCTGGTTTGGTGTAAGTGCTGCTGTTTGCAGACCAGTTGTTTCCCATAACAACTCTCTGTGCATGCTGATTCTGATCTCTGCCTCTTAATGTAATTTGAGCGTAGATTGTAGAAGAAACTTATGGCCTAGTCCAGCAGCAGGTGTCAGAAGGATTAAGTACCTTGAAAGAAGAATGCAGAGAGTTCGCAAAGACTCTTGAAGGAACCATTCGTTCAGACATGGATCAGATTCTGAACTCCAAGAACTTCTTATCTGGGAAAATCAAAGGTTAGTGGAGGAACAGCTGTGTCCTGGATCAGCTTTTAATATTTCCCATTGTGTTGCTCAAATTACCAGATGTCATTGCTTTGAAATCCTCATTTTGAAAAATCCAGCCAGAGACACTAATTTTCTGACAACAAATGCTTTGAACCTCTGCTGCCTTTGATGGGAACTGATACCTGTGGCCACTGTGGCTGTGAAAATAGGGCTTCTCAGGTTGGAGACAGAGCTGGCAGGTTTTGAGTATCCTGGTTAAAGTTGCTGATTCTGCTTTCATTTTGACTTGGACAGCCTTATTTGATGAAGATGAGCATAATTAAAGTGTAGCAGGTGTGACCTGATGTCAAGGAATGTGCCACAAAGCCAGGGTCTGGTTATGTGACAGATTCATAGGCTACCAAAGAATACTTAAACCAAAAGGCTTCTGAGGTGGTTTTAAACTAATGGGAAGTAATTGTGATTTTCTTACAAATGTAAAAATGAGTGTAAAAAGCAAGCAAAGCATTAGTTGATGCTGTCTGAGCTAGCAAACAAACAAATAGCTGATCACTGAGGAGCTGTTTGGATGAAACTCAGGGCATGCTGTTGATATTCTCACATACCAGACTAGGATGCTTTCAGTACCAAGGTTGGATGCCTCCTTAGAGTGTCACTATGGTCATGCTCCCTGCAGACCTCCCAGGATGTATCAGTACTCTCCTCTGCTCTCACAGTGCCCCAAAGCTGCTGACATTTGATTAGATGGGATATGGGGAAAGATGTTTCATTATCATTCCTAAAACTACAAACTCTCCTTTCAACACCCTGATCACCTGTGCAGAGGTGTGACTGCAGGGGAGAACGGGGAGGCAGATCATTCAATCTAGAGTGAATCAGATTACTTTTTCCACTGTACTTCAAATGCAACCCTTGTGCTGTCTGACACTTCAGCTACCGTTTCTGAGCCTGCCCAGAAGTGCTGCACAGAAAACATCCAGCCATTTCTCACATCCATTTTAGAGGAGCTCATGGGTCCAGTGAGTTCTGGATTCACTGAAGTCCGCTCCCTTTTTGATAAAGAGGTTAATGAAATCATCCAGGACTTCCAGAAGACAAATGATATGACCAAGCTAAAGGAGGTAAGACAAAAATATTTTTTGGAAACTTTTATATCAGGCAAGAACCTTCTAGCTAGAACTTGACTGATGGCAGTGTTTGCTTTCTCGGGTGGTAGCATGTTAGCTCTTGGTTTTGTCATTTAGAAAGTCTGGTGGTGTTTGTGCAACTAAAATGTAACAGAAGAATTTGACTTAGGATCACTGTTACCTTCTGCATTAAAAATTGGCCTCTGGTTGCTCTCTCTCAAAACCCATTCTCCTTCCTCTGGAATGCAGAATGTGGATCAACTGATGAATCTACCATTCAGCTCTGTGAAAATGGACCCCTGCTATCTGAAAGTGAACCTCCTCCAGGAGCTCCTCCAAGACCTCAAGAGTCGCTTCAAGGTGTATCACATTGATTTTGTGATTCAGAGGACACAGAACTTCATGCAAGAGGTACTGTAAGATCCAGTTTTTCCTCCTGGCAGAACAGGTTAGGTTTGCCCTTCTAAGCTGCTTCAAAGAAACCTTGATAAAAAGCTGTGCAAGAGTCCCAGGAATACCTCTCCATCAAAGCACGGATAACAAAACCTAAAAAAACCCCACAGCTAGAAGCTGTTTGACATTTTTGAGGTTGCATGTGTGTGAGTCTCTCAGCAAGGCACAAAAATGTTGCATGGATCATCTATTTCCCTGAATTTCCATGGTCTGAATTTTCAGTCTCAGCACCTGAGAAAGTTGTGCTTGTAACCAGAGGGGTGGTTAAAATCTACCTGATTTTCACTTGCAAGGGTTGATTTTTCAGGAAGGGTTTTAAACATATTTCACCAAAATGAAATGTCTCCTCCTTGGTAATTCATTTTCTGATCAATATAAAGTATATTCATGCTAGAAATTGGCAATTACTCATCTCTGGTGAGACCTCATCTGGGATGCTGTGTTCAGCTCTGGAGCGCTCTTCACAGAAAAGACAGAAGCCTGTAGAAGCATAGCCAGAGAAGGCCACAAAAATTATCCACGGGCTGGAACCCCTCTGCTGTGAGACCAGGCTGAGAGAGTTGAGGTTGTTCAGCTTGGAGAAGAGGGGGCTCCAGGGAGACCTTTTGGCAGCCTTTCAGGACTTAAAGGGGCCAATCAGAAAGCTGGGAGCAGACTTTGAAGCAGGGCTTGTTGTGACAGGACAAGGGGTGATGGTTTGAAATAAAAGAGAGAGAATTAAACAAGATCTAAGGAGTAAGTGTTTTACACTGAGACAGTGGTGAAGACTGTCCCAGGTTTCCCAGAGAGCTGGTAGATGCCCCATTCACTGAAACATTCCATGTAAGGTTGTCTGGGGCTCTGAGCAACCTGCTCTAGTTGCAGATATCTGTACTCAGCACAGGGGAGTTGGACTAAATGACCTCTAAAGGTCTCTTCCAACCTAAAGAATTCTTTGATTCTACTTGGACACATCTCAGGCTGTGCCTGCATGTAGATGCTTTAACCAACTTCACCTTTCCTGGGAATGGGTGAAGTGACAACATCATTTCAGATAAAAAATAAACTCAGCTGCTTCTTCCCCTCTAGTGTCTGTTGGTGGAGGCTATAATTTTGCTTCGGTTTTATTTCTTCTGGATGCCTGGCCAGAAGTCTATTAAGAGCTGGCCAGGAGACTCCTCTGGATTGCCAGATCACAAGGCGGATTTGGCCTTGCAGTTCTACATTCAGTGCTGTGCTTTTAATCCATAGCTGAGAAACTAAATAAACTAGTTGTGAAATGGAGCTGGTTCAGTTCAATGGGGTGGGAGATATGCATATGGAAAGCAAGTCTCTAGCACAGTGCTGGGATAGGGTTTTCCTAAAAGCAGCTCTTCTGAGTACAGCTCTGACCAGCAGCCAAATAATTACTAAGAAATAAAAGTCTGATTTCATGTCTGGGTCTTTCAGAGGGGACCATTCCAAAATGCTGCCAAATAAAATGTCTTGCAGTAGTGAAGGCCATGAGTCAAGACAAAGAAGTAGACAGAGAACAGATCCCACACAGACCAAGTGATGTTTTTTTCTGAGCAGAACACGAGTCAAAATTGAGAATGAGTAAGTTAGAATTACAGCACAAGTTGTTCTAAAAATGCTGGCTTTGCTTCTCTCTTTGAAGGGCTGGCATTTTTCTCATAAAAATAGCAAGTAGATTCACTTTGTGTTCATGGGCATTTAGTTTATTAAAAAATGAGGCCAGACTTGCCTATGCTCGAGTAATCTTAACCTCAAAGAAGCATTTGTCTTAACTCAGCCCCGGGTGGAGACTTGGATTCCTTGGCTTGGGAGTTTGGCATCCTCTAGTGGCCAGTGTTAGGAAATCTGGGAGCACGGTGCTCCACTGGCATAAATGAAACGGCTTCAGTGACTTTGCTCCACTGGCATAGATGAAACAGCTTCAATGACTTTGTCAGTACTATGCCAATTTATGATCTGCTTCAAACAAAAATTGAAAAATGTCATCTTTTGGTTAGGCTCAGACTTAACTCTACACTGATTTTTCTAATCTTTCACTAGTTTTTGTTGTATCTAGAGTCTTGCAGTGCATCAGTGTTTATACAGTGGAGTAAACCACCATCAGCTCCATTTCTGTTTGTAAATAGAGCCTGCAGTCTAGTTCTATGTTATCTGCAGAACCAGGTATGAAAATTTGCCTTCAACATTTGTCACTGCACCTTTTGATCCATGAAAAGATTGCTAGCCAAGGAGGTACAGGAGGAGAGGCTTGAGTTGTGCCACAGGAGGTTGAGGTTGGCTATTAGGAAAAATTTCTTTCCTGTCATGCATTGGAAGAAGCTGCCCAGGGAGGTGGTGGAGTCACCATACCTGGATGTGTTCAAGAAGTGTGTAGATGGCATGCTTCAGGATATAGTTTATAGGTCATGGTAGTTGGGTTATGATTGAACTCAATGATCTTAAAGGTCTTTTCCAGCCTTAATGATTCTGTGATTCTTTGCCTTATTCATAAGTAGGTGGATATACATTCACAAACTACAAGAATCATAGAATCATTTAGGTTTGAAACATCAAATTGTTTTTGCTGGAAGAGACTGTTTACTTACATTAGCAAACTTCTTGGTTTTGACCTGCCTGTAAACTCAAGATAGAAGCTGAGGTAGTTTAATTTTCTTAATCTCTTGCATTGGGTGACCTTTCAGGTTTCCCATTGCAAAACTGATTTATACAAAACAAAGCTTTTCTTTCCCTTGAAAGGGAAATGCTTGAAATATCTCCTGATTTTAGGCCTGTTAATCTCTCCCCATTTCATCTTCTTCATCTAATCTAATGGTTACATTCATTGTGCTTCCTTATGTGTGTAGGAGTTTTCTGTTACTGGTCTTTAACAGATTTTGTAATTATTATTTGCAGCTAATGGAAAATGCAGTTTACACTTTCGAGCAGCTCTTCTCCCCAAGTCGCCAGGCAGACTCAGCCAAAGTTGCAACAACCATTGAAAAAGTCAAGCTCAGAGTACTGAAGGTAAATGTAACATTGCAGCATTTGCACCTTGGATCCTGCCTTTTTTTGATATTTAGAATATATTTACTGTATCTGAAAGAAGAGATCTGCCATCCAGCTGGAAAGGCATGAAGATGTTGAGATGCTGCAGCAGGTACAGAGAAGGGCAGCAAAGCTAGTGAGGGGTTTGAAGAGAAGCTAAGGGAGCTGGAGTTGTTTAGCCTGGAGAAGGGGAAGCTGAGAGGTGACCTTATTGCTGTCTGCAACTCCCTGAAAGGAGGTTGTAGTGAGGCCACTGTTGGCCTCTTCTCTCAAGGAACTAACCACAGGACAAGAGGAAATGACCTGAAGCTGCACCAGGGGAGGTTTAGATTGGATATTAGGAAGAATTACTGTATTGAAAGTGGTTGGGCATTGGAACAGGCTGCCCAGGGAGGTAGTGGAGTCACTATCCCTGGAGGTGTTCAGGAAATGAGCAGATGTGGTACTCTGGGACATGGTCTTGTAGTTATAGTGACGTTGGATAAAGGTTGGACTTCATGATCTCTCAAGTCTTTTACAACCTTAATGATTCTATGATTCTTTGAAATAGTAGTTTGGTGGCACTTAGCAAAGATACTCATTTAGGGGGTAAAAACTTGTTCTGGGCAGACACTTGTCAAAGGATTTCCATGTGCATCTCTTTCACTGCAATTAGATCAGCTTGAGGTGATGCTCTGGATCTGGGTAAATAATTTGTATTAGCTTTATATTTAGCCTGCCCCTAGAATTTGTTACTCTCAGGAGAGGCAGTGCTGGAATACCTGGAGGAGGAAAGCAGGGGGCTCTTTCTATCCTAGGTGTAAAGAAAATGAAGGGAAAGAGATCCCAGAAAACTCCTAGGGTATTTTTGTAAAAGCTGGGATAACCTGTATGGGAATTCAGACCTCTGCGATGTGATTTCATTTGGAATTCACCCATCACCAGTTACAGGGTGACAAGAACCAGTTCCTCTCATGAGTGCTAAATAGAACACGTTTGGGCTTGTTTCTCTTTCTGCCTCCTCTGACAGCAATACGATTATGACAGCAGCACTATCCGGAAGAAGATCTTTCAAGAAGCACTGGTACAGATTACTTTGCCCACCATGCAGAAGACACTGGCTTCAACGTGCAAACCAGTAGGTTTCTGTGATTAAAAAACCCACCCTGTGTGATTTAAAAACCCTGTTTCTGTGATTAATAAAAGGCAGGGAAGAATTAGTACCTTGGCAGCAAATCCTCAGCTCTGTAAAGCTGTTTTCTCCCAGGGAGTTGTGCAGGCTGGCTGCCTGCTTGGCCAGATGATGCTTACATTTCCCAGTTTGTGGACTAGGAAGCTTTTAGCAAACAGGGAAACTGTAGACACAGCTTTCTCCAAGATAGTTGCAGACCTTTGCCCCATCCCTGTTTCATCTCTTCCCTAGAGATCTGAAGTCCCCTCAAACCAGACCCTACTTGACAGTTACAATTGTAGGTTATGAGCTTCTGTTTGTGTTCAGCAGCCCTGAAGTCTCCTCAGTCTGTGAGTAGAGGGCACTTTCTTCTTCAGCAGCACTCTAAGCATAGCTGTGAGCATACCCAGTGTCTGCTGATGGCTACCTTCAATGCCAAATACCTGCTTGGGCAGCAGGAGCAGCAAGCAGGCAGGCTGTGCACTTGCTTTCAGTGATTTTAAATGGAAGTAATTGCATCAACCTCCAGGAAACCAACTTGCAGACATGGTCTCTGTTGCCCTTAACCCTCTGGGTAGGTTAGTACTCTTGCTACCAGAGTTTTGTGGAGATGTTATCAGTGTGGCTGCATCAGGGGCCAGCTGGAATGCCATTCACCTTGCCTCCAAATACATAGTTGGTGCCCTTCTTCGAGCCCGTGCATATCCTCCTGCACTCTCACTCTGCTTGCTGAAAGGTGGCTGCCCTAAGCCATCCCAGCTTCTCTGCCCTTTTCTTTCCCTTGATGTTCATCAGTTCCCAGAGGCTGTAAGCTCTTAACCACAGTGTGCTGCTCTCACTGATGCTCTCCAAATTGTTTCAGTTTCAAAATTAAGTTTAAAACCAAGTGTTTTGCCAACTTACACTTTGTGAGGCCTTGGGTATGGATTATTACAACTTAAAACTTTGAAACATATATTTAAACCCACTCTCTTCTGTATGTCACTCTACTGTCTTCACTATCTCTCAAATAATATTCCCTTGTAGAATGTCAGCCGTATCTTCAAGATACAGTGTCTACACCCAGGGCCAAGCATTTCATCACCTTGAATATATGGTGAGAGGGTGGAGTCCCACACGGTGACCCTGTCATACAAGTATGGAGGAAGTGGTGGTGATGAAAACTTCCCACCAGCCCTCTCTGTTTAATTTCCCACAAGCCCTTTGTAGTTGTGCCTCTGCAGAAATGAGCAGCCAGCTCATGGCTGGGCACTGACATGCCCAGTCAAGCCTTTACATGAAAATCTCCAGCTGTTTGTATGTAGCTGCTTCTTCTAGAAGTGGGCAGAGGTTACTTAATTTACTTTTTATAGACAAGCCGGCAGCTGCTTAGTGATAATGACTCAGTTATTGTCTAGACAGCCTGGTGTGTGTAAATTCAGTAAGATAAAAATGTTACACACCTATTAGAAAAACAGAACCAAACCCTGTGTTCTCCTCCCATGCTCACCATGGACTCACCTCCTTGGACAAATAGCCAGTGAGACATTTCCTCACCAGCTGTTTATTGCAGAGGTGTTTAGCATAGTGCAGATGGCAGCAATCTGTAGAGTATTTAAATGTGGAAGAGTGCTGTTTGGTAAGTACATCATAAATTGTGAAGATACAGAGTTTGTTTAGTCAAACAGTTCAGGAGCACTGCAGTACCTGCTTGACATCTCCAAAGTGCTCTGCTGAAGGAGAACTCTCAGAATCTCTCAGGTTTATAATTGTCCCTTTCTTGTGTGCCTGCACAGGAGCTGCAGAAATATGAGCAGTTCATTTTTGCTGATTACACTAGTGTGATCCAAGTGGAGAATGTGTATGAAGAGATTTTATACCAAACACTGCTTGAGGAAGCCCTGAAAGGTGAGCATGTTCTCGAGGTGACAGTAATAACATTTTGGCTGTTGACACCTGAGCTTCCCAGAGCTCCCAAGCTTCCTGGAATCCCACCCTGGCTGTTTCAGACCCAGGTCCCACTTTGCTGAGGACCGGTGGTTACAGTGCTACAGTGTTTGGATTCAGCTCACTTGTGACAAGCCCCAAAATCTGAATTATGGGGCAATGTTGCTAAACCTGGGAAACTCAAAGCTATAGCTTGGCACAAGCCTATTGCTAACAAAAGGTAATTACACAAACGTCATTCCATCTTGATTCCCTGGGCCAAGGAGTGAAGTTATGCTCTTATTTGCAGAGATTTGGTGGTACCTAATGCAGCAAAAAAAAAATTTCCCCAAATTAAATATACTGCTGAATGTGATTTCCAGTACATGACTGCTGCCAGTGCAAAGCTCCCTGCAGGTCTCTTTGCTTGTGTCAGAAAACGGAACTATTTTTGATGGCATATATAGGTAAAATGCTTCAAGTACTTCTTCAAAGTACCTCTGTCAGTTTTTCCCACATAATTTTGATCTTTCTGTTTCATTTAGTGATAAAAGAAGCTGCCATTCTGAAGAAGCACAACCTCTTTGAAGATAACTTGAATTTGCCCTGTGAAAGCATATCCAGCTTAACAGACCTGAAGACTCCTTCAGGATCAGCCCAGACCACTCCTGCAAAGAAGCCTTCCATTGCCCGGGCTGAGGCATCAGACACTGAGACACAAAGTGACGAAACACTCATAGTGACGGAAAAGATTTCCTGGGAGAAGGATGCCAATGATAGGAAGTTACCAGGCAAAGAGGCAGTCAATTCTGTTCAAGCAGCAAGCAAGAGGGAAGAAGTGCTGGTTACAGACATGGCTCAAAACCAGGAGTCCCTTTCATCTACCCTTACAAAACGAGAAGCTGCAGAGGAAAGAAGTGCTGTGGAGAATGAAGATGTGGGGAAAGCAAAGTGTGTAGTCAACACTGAGAAAGAGTTTAAGACACAACAAGAAGCTGTGGAGGTAAAAGTTGGTCCTGAGACTGAAACAGCAGTGAAAGATCTTGGAGCCAGACCTAAAAAAGAACTTGAGGTACATGAGGGAGCAGTGGAGGAAAAGGTAACTTCTGAGAGTCAAACGGCAGTGGATGCTGCATTTTGTGGTGGCACTGAAAAAGACAGCAAAGCACAGGAAGGAGATGCTGAAATAAAGCTAATTTCCCCATGTGATAATGCACCAGAAGCAGAGATTTTAGAGAATGCTGAAAAGAAAATCAAGGGAGAAAAACAAATTATGGAAGAATCACATCCGAGTGAAAATGTGTCGGGAAGGTTCGAAGAGTATAGTAAAAAGGCAAGCAATGACCAAGGAGCGAGTACTGAGACAAGGGTTACTTCCCAGGATGAAAAGACTGGGAAAGAAGGGTTTGGTGATAATCCTGGAAAAGAAAGCAAGTCAGAAGAAAAGAGCTGTAAACCCCTTGATGATGTGAATGAGATAAGGAGTTTGCTGATGGTAGCAGTTGAGATACCAGCAGATACTCCAGCTGAGAACATAAAGGAGGTTTGTGAAGGTGAAATATTAAAGTTGCAGGAGCACAGTAAAGGGAACAAGGAGATCAACAAAATGGTTGTGGCAGAAATTCAGACGAGCCAGATGATGGTGAATAAAGATGCAGCAGAATGTGTCAAGTTCAAGGAGGACCAATCATCTTCATCTTGTCTGGGGACAGATGGTATGAACATAGTGAATGTGTCCAAGGGGCCCTGCAATACTGCCCAAGCAGAATGGCTGGTGGAAAGTTCAGCTATGCCTCAGGGAGCACAGGCAGAGGGGGAGATGAAGCAAAGCGTTTGGTACCCGGGAGCAGGAAGCTGTGAAAATGACCCACTGCAGCCAGAGGAACGCACTGAAAATGTGTCTGAAGACAAGAGATTAGACGTGGAGGAAGCAGGAGCAGGGAATAGCCAGGCTGTCCTGGTGGAGGTAGAGACTGAGAGCTTGCTTCATAACCCTGCTGACAATGCAAGCGCAGCACAAGTGCCCAATCTGGATATGGAAAACCCAAGCACAGGACTGCTGGATGCACCACGTTCTTTGGTGCCAGAGCAGGGTGAGGTTAGCTCCATAGATATCACAGGAGATACAGAGGCTGGTGAGGGCTAAGGGAAGCCAGATGATGACTCATCCTCACTCACAGAAATAACAAGTACAGAAGTAAAAGATGTTTTCACAGAAGAGAACAGAGAAGTTATGCACAGCAAAACTCTGAAGAGTAAGAAGCATTCATCAGCCCAGCCCTGGAGTATTCTTTATCCCAGTAATCCCTGTTTAATTGTGAATACTTAATTGGGTTAGGGCTAGAGGAAATGGGCTTTGTTGTGGTGTTACCAGCTCTTGCAGTTTCAGCACAGATCCCTTCCTGAGTGACAGGTGAAAGGTTTCTCCTTGGTTAAAGCCCTCACTGTTGAAAAGCAGGTTATTATTAGGGACTCTCATAATTCACCTAAAATTTGCCACCTTTTATGTTTCTAGAAAATGCCTGGGAGTGTGACCACTGAGTGCTTCAAAAGCAACTCCCAGCTAGAGAGTGACTTTAACAGTGTAACTGTTCTTAGATACGGAGCAGGGGAGTAGCTTCTGGGTTTTAAATGGGTGGATTTGACAAGCACTGCCATGATTCTTAGGTGGCTGGTACATACGTTGCTATCCCAAGGTGCTTTTAGTATTTGCATGCAGTATATGGGAAATCAGTACAACTTCCAGTAGTTAAACAGAACCAAATAGTTAAGTTAGTAGGTTGCTCATAAGCCACACTTTATCCAAACTCTACAAACCGATTACTTAATTATTTTAATGTTTCAATGGCAATTAAAGTCAAGCAAGTATCCTGGTTGTTATGTTTTTCTCTTATTGCTATATTTAAAATGGGGAAAAAATGGGAGCAGGTTTCTCAGTCCCACTCTGCACTTCTGGGTGATTTAACCTTCCAGTGCACTTTATGGCTATTTTATTTTGCTTTATATTATGGAAGGGAAAGATGAGAATGTTTACAGTGACTATCAACCATTAGGCAGCATCTTTCTGTTTCCCTTCACACCATCAAATAGATTTATTAGGGCTATCTAGTACAGAATATTGAGTCTTGACATTCCCATTCTGACTGAGTTACCCAGCTCCGGAGGCCTTTTTCAGTGTGGAAATCATATAATAAATTGCAGTAGTTGTGAAATATCCTAATAATTGCATATAATTCCCAATACAGATGTTAACAAGCACAGAGCAGCCCAAGGTTACTCACAGATGCTTAGACTTTGAGGGCAGGATCACATTTCAATAGCAGTTACTAAAATGAGAACTATTGCTTTCAGAGATGGTATATCATCACCCATATCAAGCCACAATCTATGCCCAAGGTTGCTTAGATGCATTATATGTGTGCACAATTTACAGACCATGCCCAGGAAAACTTGGAAATGAAATCCAGTATTTTAATAAATTGGGGTTTACAGCTCAAGACCTCACGTTAAATGTCAGTTTAAGGCACCTTAAAAATTTGACCCAGTGTTTCAGACTTTCTCTGAATAAATATAATACAGGGCAACAAAGATTAATGATGAATACAGTAAAGACTGCAAGATTTACACTCATAAAGACATGGGAAGAAATAACAAAGTCTTGAGAGCATAATACTTGTTGGCATTTAACTTCAACACACTGTGCAAAGCCTATTACTTAATGCTATCAAAACATGCTATATAATACTAACAGAGAACTGACACTAGTGGAACAGGCAAATATTACTGCATGAGTAAGGAACGTTGTTGAGTAACTAGCCCAAGTGCAACGTCACAATTGTACAAGAAATGCAACTCTTATTTATTCCAGAAGCTCTGTTGTGGTACAGAAACATTAGGGTCACAGATGTTTTCCTTGCAAAAGTACTTTGACTCCTTTCCTCCTAATATTTCATGCAAAACCAGCAATTTGTCAACATGTGAAGCACCATCAGCCAATTTCTTTTACAAATCATTAGTTATTTCACTGTCAGCTCCTTTGTTTTTACACATCATTAGCTATTTCTAATTGGTACTGAGTGTTAAGGGACTTCAAACTTATAACGTGTGCTTTACAGCTAAGCAGCCGCAGTCTCTTTCAGCCATGCTTAAACTGGGGGACGTGACAGTTTTTTTTAATATCAGTATTTGTACAAAAGAGGACCCGCAAGACAGCGACTCTCTGTGAAAAAGGCTGCCATCTCCTGCAAAGGCTCTTTACTGTGTCTAACATGAATTAGATATATCTGTACAGAAAATATTTAGCATAAACATTCCAAACACAGTTATTTTTTTGTTATTCCTATGGCAGGCTTAGATCTCGGTAATATTTTCCTGTAATATCAAAGAATTGAGTTGCTAAATACAGGCTGAGCATACTAGTTTTTCACAAGGAGGATGGGAAAGAAAGGGGAAGATTTAACCTGTACATCACCTTCCTCTGCAATTTAAATCAAAGTTCCTCATGGCTAGGCTGATTTTTTGCTTTTGCGGACATTTTCTGTATGTTCAGTTGCTTTCAAAAGCATGACAGAGAATAATTTTTCTTGCCTTTAACCAGACACAGGGAGAGGTGACATCAATTTAAAGGTCAGCAATCTGCCAGTTTATGTTGGACTGCTAATAAAACATTATAATAATCCACCCATTCGGTAATTTTTGTTGCTCTTAGGTTTTCCTACACTTACCTGGAATGAATTATTTTGCCTATACACTAGGAACAGTAATAAATCACCTTTCAGCACCTGGGAGGTTGAGGTTTAGGAGCCTTGAAGGAAACAGGCTAGGGGCCGTTCCCACTGTTCTGTTTCATGGGGTTGCCAGCTTTAAAGGACAGGATATGAAACACATTGTATCTTGCTTAGAACCTTGTAAAAATGCTTGTCACGGAAATAAAGTCAGCTCTTCCCTTCCATCACTGGCAGGCTGGTTTTGTGTTTCTGTGTGTGATCATTTCATCAGGGTTTTGTATATTAAAAAAAGGCACTTTGGGGAGTGAGTGAAGAAGACTCTCGCCCAGCGCTTTTCCTGATCAAAGGCTGCCTTTTTGGTCTGAAAAATGGCTTCTTTCACCCAGTTTGCAACAAATAATATACACACAGCGCAGAGATATTGTTATTAACAGTATGACACAACTTTGGATGCTAGGCAGTTGCCCACAAAGCTAGCACACCTCCCAGAAATTCCCCATGTATTATAAAGAGTTTATCACCAGACTATAGATTAAGTACAACATCCCAGTACCCAATTGGTTTACAGCTTGTCTCCAATTAAAGCAACAATGTCAACAAAATTCATAGCACACACTTTGAGTGCGGTGGTCTTGTAGGTATGGGGCTTCTCAGCTCAAGAGTGGTGTGGGGGTCAGTATTATAACGATATATAAATTAGCAGGACCAGGCAACGGTTTGCCCCCCTGTACGTGGCACTAGTGAAGCCACACCTTGAATACTGCATTCAGCTATGGGTCCTAGAAGAGGGGCACTGAGGTGCTAGAGCAGATCCACGGAAATGCAGCAGAGCTGGTGAAGGGTCTGGAGAGCAAGTCCTGTGAGGAGCAGCTGCGGAAACTCTGGTTGTTTAACCTGGAGGAGGCTGAAGTAAGACCTGGCTCTCTACGACTTCCTGAAAGAAGGTTGGATCCAGGTTGGGGTTAGTCTCTTCTCCCAAGGAACAAGTGACACCCGCCAAACTGCACCAGGGTAGGCTTAAGTTGGACATCAGAAGGAACTTCTTCCATGAAAGGGTCCTCAAACGCTAGATCAGCCTTCCCAGGGAGGTGGTTGAATCCCCATCCTTGCAGGAGTTTTGAAAGGCAAGAGATGTGGTGCTGAGGGACATGGTTTAGGACCAGCCTTGGTAGAGTTAGAGAGTAGTTGGACTCAATGATTTTGAACGTTTTTCCCCAACCGAAACAATGTTGTGAGTCTGTAATTCAGTCCCCGGCAAGACATGCATTGCTTATACAAAGTGAACAGCTTTATACCATAACGCCCCTGACCAGTGATCCTCTTCGGCCGACCAATGCAGTATTTTTAACTCTAATAACGTCGCTATAACCTAGGGAGTCACAGAGTTTCCTGTGTACAGCGCCTGTGCGCCTCGGCAGGCACTCGAGGATAACCCCGCTCCCTCTTCGAAGATGGGGCGGGGCCGCTCGTCTCAGGCCCCGCTGCGCTTGGTCCCGCAGTGCACGCCGGGAGTCGTAGTGCGGCGCCGGCGCCACCGCCCTTCCTTTTGTCCACGTCTCCCTCTCTTCGCCCGGCGAACTGCTGCCCTCATATGATTAGCGTACCGTCACGTGTCCCCCAGCGGCACCCTGCCCCGATTGGTCCGATTGGGCGGGCGGGGCAGCGCGTGCCGGGGCGGGGCACAGCCGGCACCCGGAAGCGGCGCGGCGCTGCCGGGCGGTTTCCTTGACTACGCCACAGGAAAGCCGAAGGGCCGGCCCCTGCTTCCGCCTGCGCGTTGGCACTGGGAGAGCCGCGGCCGCCGTGCAGCGAGGGGCGGGCAGCGGCAGAGATGGGCCGGGGCCGGGCCTGGGCCTAGCGGCAGCGGGCAGGCGGCCGCGGCCATGAGCGGAGCTGCGAGCTGCCAGGAGGGCGGCGGCGAGCGAGGGCCCCGCTGGAGGAGGCCGTGGAAGCTCCTGGCCCTTGGCCTGCTCTCCGCCTCCTCCGTGCTGGCGGCCGCCCCGGGCGCCGGGGCCATGAGCAAAGAGGAGAAGCGCCAGTTGGGGTGAGCAGTGAGCCGGGCCGGGCCGGGAGGGAAATGGGGAGGTGAAACGGCGGCGACGCCGGGTCGTCCTCGGGGCCGCCAGAGTCGTCTGCTGCCAGCGCGGAGGTTGGCAGGGTCTGGGCCGAGATCGTTGACCGCCGTGGCTTTGCGGTACACCGGCGTGCCCTCGCCCTGCTGGGGCGGGGGATCTGCGCGGCCCACGGGTGTTGGTTTGGGCTTGACAGGTACGGGTGTGCCCCTGGTCCGGCAGAGTTCCTGTCTCTCCCTTTTCCCTTCTCGTAGGAGATGCGTGGCATCGGTCTCCCATCAGTGTGTATGTTAGCACTGGATTGGGATTTCGGGTCTGGTTGCTTCTCATGTAGGGTCACCTCCTTGTGCCATATGCCTGGGAGATGCAGCCTTCCTTGAAGATGGAACCCAGTGGTTGCATGTAATTATGTATAAAAGTGATCAAAGGTAAATCTATATCCGTAGTCAGTTGGTTTAATTATGGCTGTGTCTCTGGAGCATGTGACTGTTTGGGAGTCATAAAAATGGTAAATATTTACATGTGTTCTTTTCTAGTGGCCGTATATAAGGTAAACTACTTTGGTCTCCTATATATGTATGTATTAGAAGCTTATTCTCTTGTGCTGTAGGTTTTAGTTGGAGGACAAAAGTTGCAGTCAATTTGGCAAGGTATTGCACTGCATGGAGTAGAGTTTTTTTAGACAAATACATAAACAAACATGCTATGGTCTTAGTATATTACTGAGACAGTTTCATCATGGTCTTCTTCCCATCTACTGGTCAGCAGCACAGAATAACGATGCACAAAGTCTGCTGGAGAAACACTCTGGATACTCTCGGGGTCATTAATCATTAGATATAAGTTGATGTTTAACTCTCATGTTTACAGTTACTGGGGTTCTCCATCTTGGCTTCTCAGGGTACTTCTTGTGGATAATAATTTTGCATATTTTCTTCATGTGACTACAGAAGGAGTTTAAATTTCATTCACCAATTGGGTTTAAAAGTTCCATGTTCATAACTTGCACTCACTTTATCGTCTGATGCCCCATGTCTTGCCATGGTTTCTGTCTGGGGGGCTGTGGTAACGTGCTCAAAACCCTTCTTTCCACGTAACCTGTGTCTTTATTTAATGACAAGATCATGTCAGTCACAGAAATTCTTCCCAAAATGCCCTGTGAATGTAAGCTGCTTGTAAAATAATTAAAGTTTTTAGGGAGCTCTCAGTGTGATGCATCACTGAACAGTGTTGTGCCAAGCCCTGGGGTTTTACCTGCTGCAGCGGACTATGAAGTACCTGAGAAAAGCATCACACTCTGCTCTTTTGATGACTTAATGCATTTGATGAGTTAAAACTGCTTCTTAAACTTCCAAGTCATTGAACTAAATCAGCTATTTAGACTATAATTGTGGCATTCTTCTCTCTTTTATGCTGTCTTATCAGCAGAGATTGTGATGATGGTAGCTCAGAAATTAGCCTGTTTTTCTACCTTGCAGGGCTAGTCTGTAAAACAGGGAGGCTTAGGGGTAGTACTACCTCTCAAAAAGCCTAGTTATTATTTATATAGCAGCGTTTCTCATCTGGACTGCTTTTCCAACACACAAAATGAGTGTATCTACAGAGCTTTTCTTTAGTATTTGCTTTTAATGGAAGAAAGAGGTGTGCCTCATGACTTATGGTCCTTTTCTGAATCAGAGAGGAATCTATGCTGTGTCAGTTGTTTTAACTGTTGGTGATTACAAGTAGAATATAATTCTATTTGCTTTTTTTGCTGAGCATCTCTTTTTGTGTCCCATCTCTAGCTTTAATGTGTTGGTGACATCACAACGATTTTAGGGAGAAACACAGAAGGTTAAAAGAGATCCCCAAATCCTTAATTTCATGTTAGAAATAATCTTTCTGCAATGTATGCAAGTAGCTAAATTAGGAACAATTATGATGCTGTATTTCTTTGACTTGAGTTAGTAGAATACCTGCTACTGATATTCAGATGTTACAGTGTAACACATCCTGCTGTTGCAAGATGGTGTGTTAAAAGCTATTATGAGGCAGACTACTAATGCTTGTTCTTTTTTTCTATTTTAGAAATCAAGTGCTTGAAATGTTTGACCATGCATATAGCAATTACATGGTAAGTAGAATACTTGTTTAATTGTTTTGGAGTTGTTATTGCTGACCTGAGAGAGGAAGCAACCAACAGTATGTGACTTTCTGGAGAAATAGCAGGGAGGAAGGGACAAAGCTAAAGCAAGTAAGAGCACCTGTGTAGCCTTTAAGTAGAAACAAACAAATGTTACTTTCAGGAGGAGCCGTGTCAGAAGGGTTATAAAAGCTTTCAGAATAGTAGCTAAGAATTACTAGCAATAACATTTATTAATCTCTGCCTGATCTTTTTCAAATCAATTTATCTCACATGAAGCTATGAACAATGTTCATCTTTGGTAAAGTATTTAGGCTGAAATTCCAGACTCCTAACAATACTAGGAAAAGGTAGCTCAAGAAAGCTTGTCTGTAGTCAGCAGGTTCTGAAGAATACAAACTGATCTTATTTTGTAGGTAAAAATAGTGTACAGTATTTCTTCTGGGGTACATTATGTTAGATGCAGTTCAGTAGCTCAGTGAGCCGATAGGTGATCTGGGGTCATACCTACACATTACAGCCTCTTCTGAATATGTGACTCTCATATGACAGTAAGCTACACTCACTGTGGTCTGTTTTGATATGACTTGTGATTTTCTGTGCAGGTGTCTTCATGTCCTGGGTGTGTGAACCATTCTGCACTCTAATCAACCTTGAAATACATTAGCTTAGTTTGGCTTTGTTTCAGAATAAAGAATTAGTGTGGGGTGACTTTCCTCAAGTAATAATTGCGTTCAGATGTATACTAAAAGCAATGCATTGCTGAGGAGAAACTAAATGTGAAGAGGAAAAATATAAAAGAGCACATCCTTGCTGACTTTGTTAACAGTCTGTGCACATGCTGGGTGGCTGTTGCAGAAACCCCTCTTTTTTCAGTTGCCCCAGTTCCTGCAGGACACACCACTATCCCTTGACAGTATCTTGCCACATGGCCCAGTTTCTCTTTTATGGTTTAACGCTTTAATATGTAATGTTAAAAGCTTATAAGTTCCAAGTTGGAGAACTCCAGAATGAGTAGAAAGCCAAGTAAGAATATTTTTCGAAGTGGCTGTAGTTTTTCTTTTTACCATTAACTCTTGCTTTTGGCACCTTAGCACTTTAACAACCATCAGGCCTTTTGGTTGCTTGGGACCTGGTTCTTTGGGAAAAAACTTGGCTGCATTTCCTATGGCACTCTGAGGTAAAAACTGTTAAATATTTAGCAAAATTGGATAAAATGTAATAAACCAGTGGAAAGGATCTAGGCTTCTGCTGTTCCTTGTGCGCTGAGCTGCAAACTGGTAGGTTTTCTTCTCAAGCAAGAAAATGCTGGATGAAAGAGAAGAATGACTTTAGTGATCCTGGAAACTTGGAAGCCAAAAGGATATTTACTTGCCACGTATCCCAGAGCATTGAACAAACAGGGAAATGTGACTTGCTTGTTCAAAGCTGAAGGAAAGATTAGGGTATCAGTCTTGACTCTCACAAAGAATGAGGTATTTTTGCAGCTGCTTTTGAAACAGCCAGATGAAGAGTTGCGCTTTTCTGTTTCTATTAATACATGTTATAGGCTTGTGAATTTAGAACACTGAGAACTCATGTTTGCATGCAAGGGGGGAAACTTCTGTCACTGAGATCACAGCATAGTAGGGGTTGGGAGGGACCTCTGGGGATCATCCGGTCATCTTGGCTTCTTTATTTCATTTTCATTCACTTGTTAACAGAAGCTTTATGTAAAAAGCTCCTATTTTCTTTTAGTCTTTAAATAATGTTTGTACTAATCAGGATTTTTTTTTTCTTCTTGACTGTCAGAAGGAATATGTGGAAATGTCAGACATTTGAGGCCAGTAGGTGTTTCTTGGTTCACAGTACTAGTAGCAGTGCATCTTCTTTCATTCTTCAAGTACTGTGCTACCCTGAATTTACAGTCCTGACACGAGGCAGCATCATCTTTTGGCTCAGAATGTGCAGAAATTCCAGAGGATCTGCTGAGCTCTGTTTGTATAATGATTTTCCAGAAATGTGTCATGTTTGTGCCATGTTTTATATTTACTGGGCCTTGCTACCTTCCTTTGAGGTCACTCGAATGTAGAGAAGTTACAGGTTGGGAAATCACTTGACCTAGAAGCCTTTCCTACCCTAGACCGACAAGAAGTGAACTTTTCTTTTCCAAATTGCTTCTAGTTCCACATGATTTTGTAAGACTGCAAGTCCCATTTTCTCCAGCATTTTTATCACCTTTTTTGAGTTTTGACATTGCTTTTGTGCTGTATTTCTTTAATCTGTTTTTCTGAACACTTTGCACAGATACTCAGAAACATCTGATCTGTATTAAAATGATCTAGATTCTGGCTTTTGTAGTTGAACTTGAGGATAACAAAGAGCCGTGCAAAGACCAAAACACTTGGGAGGGTGGTAGATAGGGAAGCAAACCATCAGTTTCAAAAGAGGCTGCTATAAAAGCTGTTTATTTATAGAAGGTTGTTCCTTCTTTTCCTCTCTGTTTCATGTTCTAATATAGATTATTTTTGTCCCATATATTTGGAAAGACTTTGAGTGTGTTTGCTTGCTCTTTCATTGCAGTAACTGAACTTTTTTATCCTGCCACATATTCTCTGCTAGAAGTAAAACTGGAGAACAGCGTACAGCAGCCAGTTTCCTAAGAGAAACTCCATCCCAAATCACTTGTATTTGGCTTCTAATGGAGATACAACTCATAACAGAACAGAATTGTTTAGGTTGGAAGAGCTTTAAGATCATTGAGTCCAACCATTAACCAGCAATGCCAGGTTATCACTAAACCGCATCCCTCAGCACCACATCTTTTCAATCCCTCCAGGGGTGGGAACTCCACCACTGCCCTGGGCAGCCTGTTACAGATTTTGGCAACCCTCTTGTGAAAGAAATTGTTCCTCATGTCCAACCTAAACCTCCTCAGAGCTTGACACAGCTTGAGGTGGGAGAAGACTGACCGTCACTTGGCTCCAACTTCTTTTCAGGGAGTTGAAGAGAGACAGAAGGTCTGCTCTCAGCCTCCTGTTTTCCAGGCTAGGTGACCCCAGGTCCTTCATCCCACTCCTGACAAGACTTGTGCTCCAGACTCTTCATGAGCTTTATTATCCTTCTCTGGACCTGCTCCACAAAATGTCCATCTTGGAGTGAGGGTCCCAAAACTGAACACAGCATTTGAGATGCGGCCTCAGCAGTGCTGAGTACAGGGGCATGATCGCTTCCCTGCTCCTGCTAGCCACACTATTGCTAATGCAGGCCAGGATACTGTTTGCCTTCTTGGCCACCTGACTCATGATCAGCTGGCTGTCAAATCAGTGCCTTGAGGTCCTTTTCCACCAGGCAGTTTCCATCCACTCTGCCCCAAGCCTGGAGTGTTCATGGGGTTGTTGTCACCCAAATGGAGGATCTGGCACTTGTACCTCATTCTGTTGGCCTCAACCTGTTCATCCATCCTGTCCAGGTCTCTCTGTAAAGCCTTTCTACCCTCAAGCAGATGAACCCTCCTATTCAGCTTGGTATGGTCTGCAAACTTACTGAGGGTGAACTCAATCCCCTCTTCTAGATCATTTATAAAGGTAAAGATAACTGGCCCCAGTATTGAGCTCTGGGGAAGACCATTTGTGAATGGTCGCCAACTGGAGTTAACTCCATTCCCCACCACTCTTCGGGCCTGGCTATCAAGCCAGTTTTTACCCAGAGAACCTCTCTTATTGCACAACAATTAATTTCCAATTGGAGTCTCTTTCATTTGATATCCCCCTGTGAGGCTAGTGTAAGCCTACAGAGTTTGTGTTGACTTGGGAGGGAATAGGAACAGGCACTTAATTCACTGTATTTGACTTAGGCAGCAGAACCACTCCTGTTATTTCTGCCTGACTGACAAGAAATAATAATACAGTGCAGCTTGCTCTGCAGAGTGCTTTTTCTAGAAATATGGGAAGTAACCATTGCTTTTCCACAAGGTCTAGCAGTGTCTCTCTTTAAAAAAGAAAAGTTCTATTTGGAAAAGGCTCAGTCTCGGAAAACTTTTTTTTGATGTTAGGTAGGCCTTGTGTAGTGATTTACCCATTTATTATTTTACCTTGTGAGTTCTCTTATCTGCTGCTGATTGTGACCCTGAGTCACTTGTGTTCATTTGGAAATGTTTCTGAAGTTACTTTAAAGTTTAATTCTCACTGTTTTTTCCGTGAAATGCCAGCCATGATAAAGCCTGCATTAGTGTTTAAACTTGTCTCTGAGATGGTAACTTCTGCCCAATCATAGGAAGCGTCATCTACATCTTGTTGCAGAAAATGCAGAATTAAACAATCAAGTTAGTTGTTGAGAGTTTTGTGGGGTTTTTTTATGTGCCAGACTTCTCTGGAAGGTTAGAAAGAGGTCCTGTTAGTCTGTTAACAGTTTAACCACTTCCAGACACACAGCTGGAAGACAGCTCAGAAGAAAAGGACTTGCGGTCCTGACAGACACCAAGTTACCCATGAGTCAGCAATGTGCCCTTGTGGCAAAGGTTGCTGGTGGTAAGAAAGATAGAGGTAGTCTAATGAAGGACCATAAAATGATGGAACTGGAGCATCTTTCTTACAGGAAAGAGCCAAGAGAGCTGAGGCTGTTCAGTCTGGAGAAGATAAGATCTGAGGAGAACCTATCAGTGTAGATAAATACCTGGAGGGAGGCCGTAAAATGGATGGAGCCAGACTCTGCCTATTGACTGAACCAAGGACAATGGGCACAAATAGAAACATGATGGATTGTCTCTGAACATCACAAAACACGTTTTAACTATGAAGGTGACTGAGTTCTGGCACAAGTTGCCCAAAGAGGTTGTGGACTTGTCTTCCTTGGAGATATTTAGAAGTTGTCTAGAGATAGTACTGGGCAACCTGCTCTAGATTATAGAATGGCTTAGGTTGGAAGGGACTGTAGAGATCATATACTCCAAATGCCTTCCATGGGCAGGGATGTCTCACAACTAGACTTGGTTGCCTAAGGCCTCATCCATCCTGGAATTGAGCACCTCCACGGAGGGGCCATCCACAGCATTTCTGGGCAGCTTGTTCCAGAGCCTCACCACTGTGGTACTGAAGAACTTATTCCTAAGATCCTGACTAAACCTACTCTCCCTCAACTTCAAATCATTCCCCCTTGTCCTGTCACTATAACAGGACTTCTTGTAGGATCCCTTCAGGTCCTTGAAAGCAGCTTCTCTTCTCCAGGCTGAANGGCAAAGGTTGCTGGTGGTAAGAAAGATAGAGGTAGTCTAATGAAGGACCATAAAATGATGGAACTGGAGCATCTTTCTTACAGGAAAGAGCCAAGAGAGCTGAGGCTGTTCAGTCTGGAGAAGATAAGATCTGAGGAGAACCTATCAGTGTAGATAAATACCTGGAGGGAGGCCGTAAAATGGATAGAGCCAGACTCTGCCTATTGACTGAACCAAGGACAATGGGCACAAATAGAAACATGATGGATTGTCTCTGAACATCACAAAACACGTTTTAACTATGAAGGTGACTGAGTTCTGGCACAAGTTGCCCAAAGAGGTTGTGGACTTGTCTTCCTTGGAGATATTTAGAAGTTGTCTAGAGATAGTACTGGGCAACCTGCTCTAGATTATAGAATGGCTTAGGTTGGAAGGGACTGTAGAGATCATATACTCCAAATGCCTTCCATGGGCAGGGATGTCTCACAACTAGACTTGGTTGCCTAAGGCCTCATCCATCCTGGAATTGAGCACCTCCACGGAGGGGCCATCCACAGCATTTCTGGGCAGCTTGTTCCAGAGCCTCACCACTGTGGTACTGAAGAACTTATTCCTAAGATCCTGACTAAACCTACTCTCCCTCAACTTCAAATCATTCCCCCTTGTCCTGTCACTATAACAGGACTTCTTGTAGGATCCCTTCAGGTCCTTGAAAGCAGCTTCTCTTCTCCAGGCTGAGCAACCACAGCTCCCTCAGCCTATCCTCAGAGGTGCTTCAGCCCTCTTGGGCCAGGGGGGTTGGACAGGATGACTGCCAGAGGTGCCTTCGCACCTCAAATACTCTGACTGTCAGGCAGTTTTTCTGAAGGGCAGTGTAGTTTGGCTTCCTTTTACCGTGCTCCGAAGAGCTGCTGGAGTGGCTATGCCAGTTTTAACATGTTCCCTGCTTTGTTTCCCGACAGGAGCATGCGTACCCAGCAGATGAACTCATGCCTTTAACGTGCCGCGGACGAGTGCGGGGCCAGGAACCGAGTCGAGGAGATGTGGACGACGCCTTGGGAAAGTTAGTGTTTGAAATGGCTGCTCTGCTGTGGAAACATCTAGCAATGACAGTACAGTCTGCAGCCCACAAAACTTGTTTGCTCAGTTGACACAAGAAACTTACTTCTATTATTTCCTCTTGCTGTGTTAACCAATGTGAAATTGTACCTTAATCAGGAAAAGAATTGGCCAGGGAATGAGATCCAAAGAAAGGCTTCAAAATGTGAGCGGACAGTTACAGTGTTGCGAATTTGTCTGCTCCATAGAGGTTAGAAGGGTTAAATATCATTTGCACAGAACAGTAGACAGTTCTCTCTTATGCTGGCCCCAGAAGTGATATTGAAAATGCTTTTTTGTAGTAGCAGGAAGCTTTCTGAAAATGTAATTAGTCAAATGATTATCATGTGTGTGACAGCCTAAGTATAAAACATGGTTTCAGACATGGAAACTCTTCATATTTTCCTTTTAAGATAGCTTATGTTACAAAGTTACATATTACTGATGCTTTGATGAGCAAAATGTAGATTTAAGGACTGCTTTTCTCTATGTGAAATTGAACAAAGTGGAATTACTCTGAGTCTGTCATCAAGTTATTCATTTATTGTCTGTACAGCTAATAGAGCAAATACTTAAATAACTGAAGAGGTTTTTTTATTGATATCACTGCTTAATGTCTTTAAGCAGAACGGTGTTGATCAAAGTTGGATGCTTGTCTTAAATACTCAGTCTAACTCACTCTGTGATGCTCAGCCTGTTGTTTTGGTTATTTTTTATCCTGTCTGAAAGCTCCTTAATCTAGAATTCCTCTGTAAGCCTGCTGCCTTGGAGGTGCTGAAAGCTATGACTGATGAGAAAGAAGTGTCAAGGAAATGTATTTTTAATCCTGGTCATGCACTCTTCTTAATGACCTTTTTTCATAGTAACATCATATAAAAATACCTATCACCCCCCTTAGCTGCACTGAATAGTGTAAATATTTAGTATTTTCTGTATAGAAAATGATTGGGGTTGGAAAAGGCCTGTAAGGTCATCAAGTCCAACCATTCTGTAACTTTAACAAGGCTGATGCTTTACTGTATCCCTCAGTACCACATCTCTGCATCTTTTAAACACCTCCAGGGGTGAGGATTTCAGCCATCTCCCTGGCGAGCTTTTTCCA
Source organism: Ramphastos sulfuratus (assembly GCA_013399055.1). NCBI lineage: Eukaryota > Metazoa > Chordata > Aves > Piciformes > Ramphastidae > Ramphastos > Ramphastos sulfuratus. The sequence goes on from WBNM01023833.1 coordinate 85,281, forward strand.
GTGTTTGAGAGTCTTTCAGTGAAGAATTTTCTTCTAATGTCCAACCTAAACCTTCTCTGGTGGAACTCGAGGCCATTTTCTCTCATCCTATCACTTGTTACTAGGGATAAGAGACCAACCCCCACCTGGCTCCAACCTCCTTTCAGGAAGTTGTAGAGCCAGAAGGTCTCCCTCAGCCTCCTTTTCTCCAGCCTAAACCCCAGTTCCCTCAGCTGCTCCTCACAAGACCCATTCTCCAGACCAGCTTTGGCATTCTCTGCTCCAGCACCTCAATTTCTTTCTTGCAGTTGTGGGCCCCAAACCTGAACATATTTTATTCTGTTCCTAGTACTTAGCTGTAATATTATTTATGACTTCTCTTATATGATCCTTTTTCTTGCCAACTGACCTCTCAGTCGTTCTCTCCAAGCCTTTGCAAACACAGAATGCCAAGGTGAGACAGCTAAGTCAGTTCTGCTTCCCTGGAGGGAACATGCTTGCACACCAGCCTGCTTTATATTGTGTGGAAACACTGTGTCATGCAGTTGTGTACAGCCACTAGATAATCGCTTTCTCTTGTAGAATGACCCTCACAAAATGCTCTTAAACCTTTACAAACTGAAGACTGTCATAAGTGACTACTGAATCAGAGTTTGAGTTACACTTCATGCATAGTAACACATTGCTATCAGAGTCTCGAGCACCGGGCTTTAATTTCCTGACCTTTGTTCTTCAAAGGGCAGTTGCAACTGCTTCCAAAGGTTTCAGTTTTAATACCATCATATTCTCTAAGTTGTGTTCTACACATGGTGTGTGCTTCTTAACACAAGAGTTAGACTAAAGATCTTCTCAGCTTGGTATGCAGTAGAACAGGCCTAGAGGAGAATATATGAGTAGGACAGGCCTTATTGTGATAGTTGTGTTTCAAACAGGAATATCAAAAAAACAAATGGGAAGAGAGGCTGTGAGAGCATTGGGGGTGTTCAGCCTGAGAAAGAGAAGGCTTCAGGAGATCATCTTGTATCCTTTCAGTCTTTAAAGGGACTGAAAGCTGGGGGCAGACTTTGTAGCAAGGCCTGTTGTGACAGGACAAGGGGTGATGAGTTTAAACTGAAAGAGGGAGATTTAGACTACATAAAGGGGAGAATTTTTTGACACTGAGGATGATGAGGCATTGTCCCAGGTTGCCGAGAGAGGTAGTAGATGCCCCATCCCTGAAACCATTCCAGGTGAGTTGTGTGGGGCTCTGAGCAACGTGCTGTAGTTGCAGATGTCTCTGCTGACTGCAGGGTGGTTTGACCAGATGGCCTTTAAAAGTCTTTTATAATCTCAAGTATTCTGTGGATCTGTATCAAATTATGGATTTGACTTGATGTTTTCTTTTTATGGAATAAGTATTTTTTTTAAGCCTGTCACTTGCTAGTGCTGGGTGGCATCAAGTGAAACTTGCTTGCTTAGAGAAAGAACAAAGAGGAGATTCTCATCTGCTTTGTTCATTTGATGCGTAATTTCGAAATTTTTGTATAAAGACAAGCTTTTGCAGGTTGAAGAGCTCCAGGTTGTTCACTTTTTCCTAGCCCAGGAGCTGCTATGTACCTTCAGGCCCCGCTTACTGCCCCTTTCCTGTTCCATTGTATCCCACATGGAAGTTTCTTAACACGATAACCCCATTTTCTGTAGTCTTTCACCACTAATTTTAACACTGAGCTCAACTGCAACCAATTACAGCTTTTTCTGAAATAGGTAATTGGAACAGTTTCTGGGAGGATAAACTTACCTTGGAATGACTTTTGATCTTCCTAGATCTTTATATTATGACTTAATAAGTTTTGTAAAGGAAGATAAAAATAGTTTATCTAAAGGCTTTGAACCATTTTGCTGGATTTATGGGTATTTGATTGGAAACTAGAATAAACATTTAATTTGCTTCCAAGAAGTCTGAAGGCTTTGCAGTAAACAAAAGTATCTTTATAATCATATCTTGTTTCAGACAGCTCCTACTCTGGGCACTAACAAAGGAAAAAAACTGCACAGGGTGTTTTAAACATCCTGTATACAACTAAGTTGTATACAACTAATTTATTAGCAGTTAATGGTCTGCGAGAATTTAGCTACTATTAAAAATGGTTTGATTTCTACACATCCAAGTCTGCGATAAATCTATTCTAAATTTCATTTCACAGATTTTCTCTGACCTTGATTGACACCTTGGACACTCTTGTGGTAAGTTTTAGCTATTGATAAACTTTGATAAAACAGAAAGATTGTCTTCTGATGCTCTGACTTTTTTTAGATCTCTATATTTTTAAATTATAGATCAAAATTACTAAGTTTTCTTCACCTTTGATCTCTGGTACCTGTTTGAAGTGTCTTTTGCTTGTAAGACCGTCCAGATGCTGCAATGGTGGTGTTTGGAGTTTGTTGCAAAAGAAAACTAGAGCAGTTCTTCTGCATTTCATTGATGCTTTCTTATCTTGCTTTTCTTTGGGCTCTAACTTAAAGAAACACATAAGTTTCCTTTCCATGTAGTCAAAAGCACTATGCTGCAGGTAAACATCTCTTAGCAACTACTGAATTAATTTTTTTAACTGTGTGTGCATGTTTCATGTTGGAATTTGCTTGCACTTAAATATACTTTTAAAAAAATGCAACCATGGTCATATTTGCTAGGAAATGTTGTCAGACTTCCTATGTTCCACCTCTTGTTAAAGGATTCCGGTTTGTTCCAGACACTGAAATGAATTGTTGTGGTTTATTTGTTGTTTTCTTGTCTTAGAGCAGGATTAACACTTGTGGAATTTAAAGGCACTTAGGATAGTGAATTGGATGAGTCACAAAGATTCCTAAAGACTGATTGAACTAGAAGAAAGTTAATGTGAAAAGAAGTTGGAACCCCTCTGCTGTGAGGACAGTCTGAGAGTTGGGGTTGTTCAGTTTGGAGAATAGAAGGCACCAGGGAGACCTTCTTGTGGCCTTTCAATACTTAAAAAGGACTTTTCCGCAGGGCCTGTTGTGACAGGACACAGGTGATGGTTTTAAACTCAGAAGAGGGAGATTTGGACTCTGAGCGACATACTGTATTGCAGGTGTCCCTGCTGACTGCAGAATAATTGGACTACATAACCCTTAGAAGTCCATTCCAACCCAAACCACTCTATGAAACGCCCGAGCTGTTCTTCAGGCACCAGGAGAAAACCACTGGGATGAGAAAAGCTGCTAGAACAATTTACTAAACTTTAAGGGTGTGACTCCTTAGATTATGGGTAGGAGTTTCTGTGAAGTATGGGAGGCTTTGGACCAAGCTAGTCTTTGCCCACTCTACCAGCACAGCCTGCAGCCTGCTGAGTCCTGTTCCACTACAGTCATGGCATGTGAGCAGGAGAAAGAACAAACAGGTCCTTGGCTAATAACTTAGGTACACTCTTGGTGACTTTGTGTACAGCTTTTATTCTCTTTCATGTGTCTCAGGAGAAACACAGTCATACTAATAATGTCTGCTTGCACAGTGTCATAGTGTGTCCCTACAGGACCACAACATCAATACAAGGCATGTTAAATGCTTTTCCTTTTTTAATTAATTGCACTTGTTCTTCTGCACCTGAGTGTGGCTGTTGAAACCTCAACATCTGGTTACATTTGTATTGCAGGTGTTGAATAAAACCAAAGAGTTTGAAGAGGCTGTAAGGAAAGTAATAAAGGATGTGAATTTAGACAACGACATAGTTGTATCTGTCTTCGAAACCAACATAAGAGTCCTTGGGTGAGTGACCTTTATCTTTTCTAAACTCCTTAAAATGTGTTTATTTGGTTTTTTTTTTTACAGACCTATCCTTAAGGCACAAATTTCTGTACTCTCTTGGTCCATTTACAACAGGTGTGCCTGTGTCAGTTAGCAGAGGTTGACACCTGCCCTAAGCCAGGCTGTCAGATATGGGGCAGGAATCCATGCCATGGTCCTGAGTCAAGCTGACCCCCATCTCACTGCTGCAGGTGTAGCTGTTTGGATGAAAAGAGATTGTTCCTGCTGAGGTAGCAGTGTGTTTTTGTAATGGAAACTGGCTTACGAAGTACACTGTTCAGAACTTGATTTCATGGATAGCACCTTTCCATACTTAGTGTAATAGATTTTTTTCAGATTGGAAGGGAACTCTGCAGGCCTCTAGTCTAATGTGCTGCTCAGCACAGGAGCAGAACAGGTTAGTTTTAAAGCTACTATCGAGCATCTCTGAAGAGGAGAGGTTGAGAGACCTGGGGCAACATATGTAGCCTGGAGAAGAGCAGCCGGAGAGGGGATCTGATCAGTGCTCAGTGAGAGCTAAAGCAGGGTGAGGCAAGAGACTTTTCTCAGTGGTGCCCAGTGACAGGACAAGGGGTAATGGGCACAAACTAGAACCTAGGAGGTTCTAGGAAAAACTTCTCTGCTGTGTGTTCTGGGGCCCTGGAGCAGGCTGCCCAGAGAGACTGTGGAGTCTCCTCTGGAGAGATTTCCAAACCCACTGGGACGACGCGATCCTTGGCAACCTGCTGTGGATGACCCTGTTTTTGCAGGAAAGTTGTACTGGGTGGTCTCCAGAGGTCCTTTTCAACTTCCACTGTGCTAGAATTCTGTTGTTAAATGTAGTTTTAAGAGATGTTGTTCTTGATTAACTATATTGATGAGTCAGTGAGTCCTCTGCAGTTTAGAATGGAATCCTAAACAAGAATTGCTTCTGAAACACTGGCAGCAAACCTTGAGCATAACTGGGAGTTGTCTCCTCAACATTCCTGTAAGTTAGGGCCTTGGGAATACAGTGCAATTATGTCCATAGATGTCTAAATTGTGGAATTTTTATGTTGCTGTTGAAATGAATATACTTTTTTGAGATGTGTTTATTTTTTCTTGTATTTAGAGGTCTCCTAGGTGGGCATTCAGTGGCAATTATGCTGAAAGAAAAAGGTGAACATATGCAGTGGTACAATGGTGAACTTCTGCTCATGGCAAAGGAACTGGGCTACAAGCTTTTACCTGCTTTTAACACCACTAGTGGTCTCCCTTATCCAAGAGTAAGTCCTCTGGTTTCTGCAATTCAGAACTGCTTCTGTAAGCACAAGTTTTGTCATTTTGTTTTTTATCTCTGATTCTAAAATCAGTTTTATATTTATTAAATGTTCAGAAAATCAAAAGCTGATAAAATACTGATTTAGGCTCTCTGAATCCCTGCATTTCCAGCTCTGGAAACTCTAATATGGATTGTTATGGATAAGCAGTAAAAGCAGGAATCTTGGCTGATCTTGGTCTGCTGTTTTGCTACCTGCTACCTATTGGCAGCACCAAATAGCTGAGGAGACTTAATTTTTATTTGGGTACATATCTCTCGCTAACATAATGAAAGAACAAATCACAGGCATTTGATTCTGAATTTATCAAGAAACTGATTAATCTTCATGGTCTACATCCTCATTTTTAAAGAGGACAAAGGTAGCTGTAATCTAAAAACACACTTGATGTAAAAAAAACTTTTCATTGTACCCTTTAAATGACAGAAATCTGCTTCCTGTGCATATCTTCCATCGCGTTTGTGAGATGTGACTTTGACTGGAAACTTTCCCATCAATTACAAGTTGAGGGTCAGTAAATCAGCATTTTCCCGGTGAAAATGTCTAATTCAAAATGTTCAGGGTTTGACACTCCTCTGCTGAGAGGCTCCTCTCCAGAATACAGAGAGTTAATGTTGTGCTTGCAACAAAAGCAGGTCCGTCTACCCAGTGGTCTCTGGAACCAAGAGGAGCGAGGTATTTGCAAAGCTTTTCTGAGTTCCTGGTTTACTGGTAGATAAATTGCTAGAATTAGATTTTCAGGATGGTAGTCTTCTATCCATATCTCCAGTGGAGCAGACAACAGCTACTTGGGCCAGTCCTTGTTTCGGATGGTTGAGTATTCTGGGTAGTTCTCCAGAATTTTGTGTGTGCTTGAGTTGACAGCAGGTGGTAGAGCAGAGCAAACCAGAAAGGGGCTGCATGATCTTTTTTGCCTTGCTTTTAGAAAAAGAGCATAGATTATATAGCTGCTTTACAAACCTGTAACAGGAGTGCAAATAGTAAAAATAAAGATGATCATCTCTGACTTTTTTTTTTTCTAGGTTAACTTAAAATTTGGAGTAAGACATCCAGAAGCACGAACAGGAACAGAAACTGATACCTGTACAGCTTGTGCAGGTACCTTGATCCTTGAGTTTGCAGCTTTAAGCCGATTCACAGGAACATCTATATTTGAGGTTTGCTTTCCATGATACCTTGTTTTTTTTTTCTTTTTTGTTTACTATTCATTAGTGTTTTATTACATCTCTGTAATTTTGGAAAACAAATTTTGGCTTCCTGAAACGGGTGCATATCTTAGTTGTAATGCACAAAAAGTGTGTCTGTGTGTGCAGATTTGTTGGTTTTATGACTTTTTTCCTAAGTATTAATTCGATATCTTTTTTTTAAAAAAAAGATCAAAACCAGAAGAAAATATCTTAAATGAAAGTAGCTACAGTATGATAGAAGTAAACAAGATAATTACACCAAAGAGTAGCTGAAGGGTAATGGTTGCGCCATTTTTGGATATTGGGATCAGGACCGATAAGAAGAAAAGCTGGCTAAAGCATCTCCCCTATGGAGACAGGCTGAGAGAGTTGGGGCTGTTCAGCCTGGAGAAGAGAAAGCTCTGGGGGGATCTTAGAGCAGCCTTCCAGTACCTGAAAGGGGCCTACAAGAAATCTGGGGAGGGACTTCCTACAAGGGCTTGTAGTGAAAGGATGAGAAGGAATGGATTGAACTGAAAGAGGAGAGATTTAGACTGAATATTACAAAGAAATTCTTTGTGGCAAGGGTGGTAGAACACTGGAACAGGTTCCCAGGGAGGTTGTGGATGCTCCCTCTGTGGAGGTGTTCAAGGACATGTTGGATGAGGCTTTGAGCAACCAGGTGTTCCTGGCCATGGCAGGAGTGTTGGAACTAGATGATCTTTAAGGTCCCTTCCAACCTAAACCATTCTATGACTCTCTGAATATTTGGTCCATGAAATGCAGCTTAAAAAAAAGCAATTAAAAAACTAGAACTCAACACTTATATGGTCCTACTGAACATGTGGAGAAGCTACCTAATGGTACATCATTAGCAGAAAGCTAAGTGAAAATACTTGCAGACATGGTTTCTTTGATCTGATACAAAACATGGAACCCAGTAGAAGCACCGCTGGGTCTGTGTTGTGCTTTGCTAAAACTTTTCCCCTAAAATTTTGTTCATGTGTTTGATTTAAAGCCATTTTTGTTGGGTAGGTTGTTACCTTCAAGTTAATTTTGTATATATAAAGAATAACTTTATCCTAATGAAAGGTCTGACCTAAACCTCCCATGGTGCAACTTGAGGTCATTTGCTGCGAGCATTTGTTCCTTGGGTAAAGAAATGGACCCCCACCTGGCTCCAGCCTCCTTCCAGAGGGTTGTAGAGAGCCAGAAGGGCTCCCCTCAGCCTCTTTTTCTCCAGACTAAACAACCCCAGTTCCCTCAGCTGCTCCTCACCAGATCTGTTCTGCAGACTTGTCACCAGCTTTCTTGCCCTTCTCTGGCTATTCTTCAGCACATCAGTGATGTTCTTGTAGTGATGGCCCCAAACCTGAACCCAGTATTCAAGGTACAGCCTCACCAGTGCTGAGTACAGGGGGACGGTCCCTGCCCCATATGTAGCACTGAGTTTTGTAATAGTTACGTAGGAAACATCTTACGACTTCCTAGCATCTTGATTTGAAGAGACGGAAGAAGTTGTCTTTGGTATGAGTGTTCCTCTGACCCGTGGTGATGAGTGTTTGCTGTTGTTGCAGGAGTATGCCCGGAAAGCACTGGATTTTATCTGGGAGAAGCGGCAGCGCAGCAGCAACTTAGTGGGTGTCACCATTAATATTCATACTGGAGACTGGGTCCGCAAAGGTGGGTGGCATTCTGGCTTGGAATCAGTGACCACAGGGGGCTTTAGGCAAGAAAATCTTAAGACACTGTTCCCAGCACACTTCCCTACCTTCCTGAAAAATCTTAATTGGATAAGCAAGTGGAGTAGCCTAATTTCAGTGCTGGAGAAACCTGTTAGAACAAGGCTAGGCTTTGCTCTGAAAGGGTGTTCTGGTAGAGAAACTAGTTTCGTTTGTGTCCTCTGATTCACTTTAATACGGAGGCAAATGCCTTGGGATAAATTCTGATATTTTCCTCTGTAAATATATAGGAAAAAAATAGATGGGTCTGTGGTTGTTTATGGCAGCCAGTGGAAATATTTTCACGAGGAAAGTGAAAAGCTGACTTCAGTGCATGCCTGTTCGTATTCCAATGTGCATTGATGTCATAAAGCCTTTAGCACAGACATCCAGTATTGTGCCTCTGCATCCATCTGTGCCTTAATTCCTTTTACTGAAAAAGCCTTTGAAATCAAAATGAAACCAAGGAAAAATACCGTTATAGCTACCACCTAAAGCCCACCTTTGTTTTTCATTCTCTGCTGTTTTCTAGATAGCGGAGTTGGAGCAGGCATAGATTCCTATTATGAATATTTATTAAAAGCCTATGTCTTACTGGGAGATGACAGCTTCCTGGAAAGATTTAACACGGTGAGTTAACACCTTGCACAGGTTTGTGCCTTCTGCCAGACAAATTTAAGACTAATTGTGTTGTCAGTCAGCTGTTAGTCTGAGAAGCCTGTGAAGAAGGGATCTCTAGCAGAATTTCTGTCACTTCTGGTGTGTCTAGTGCCAGCTTCTGCTACGAGTTTCTGCTAATCTTGGGTGAACTGTCACTTAAGCAACTATTTTACCCCATCCAGTGAAAATCAGAATCTTCTGGACCTTTTCCTATACTGCAGTAAAGGCAAAGCTGTATTTCAAGATCAGCTTGGACTGTACAATACTGCAAATGCTTCTGTAAGACAGTGTACAAGCCATGTACAATTTCCTTCTGTCCTGGAGCAACAAAAAATGATCTGAACATCAAAGTCTGGATCTTGCACTGCAGATCCTGAGGCCCACTACACATCTAAGCACACTTACAAGCTTAAAAAAACCCCACACTTAGATTACTAAATTCATAAGGTTAGTGAGCAGCCATGTCAGCGTCATTATTCTTTCATAAAAGCATTTTTTTTCTTTTGAAAATAGCCATGTCCAATAGCAACATTTTATATTATAAACTGATTTTGTATAGCACCATTTTAGATCATGAGCAATACTAAAATTGGAATAATTCAGTAGCTTAAGGCCTGTTGCAACATTTGAAGTAATTATGATTTCATATTCCTAACCTGCAGCCACCATTATTGTATTTTGCCTCAATTATGTCTGTTAACTGATTCCTATCGATCTGGCTATGTGGTCATGACTGTGCTTCAGAAAACAAGAAAGGCAACTCATGTTTTGGGCTCTATAGAATTGGAAATTAGCAAGCTCATAAGCGAGCTAGTGGATTTGGAGGATCCTCTGAGACACCAAATCTAACTGCTTTGGTTTTTATTTTTTAATATATTTTTTTTCCCCCTTCTCCTGAGATGCATTTGCTTTAGAATTCTCTGGTTCAGAGAAAGCAGTTTCAGCTTTAGTTAGCATGTGCTTAAAGATTCAGCCAAAACAAATGTGTCTTAACTGTGATAGTAACTTGTTATTCACATGGCTGCTGAATATAGTACTCTGTATGCGTAGCACTTGGAAAAATTGATGTATATCCTGTGTGTAATGCTGTGGAGCTTTGCAATATTTACTGTTTCTTTGTAAAAGTAGAAACTACTCTGCACTGCCAAAGGTAATAATGATTGGGAGTGTAGTGTTGGTTCTACTGAAATCAAATGCCTGGTACTAGGCAATCTATGGCATTTAGGGATAAAGTATCTAGTCTGGTGTTGTCTATCTGTTTGGTAGAAGTCTTGGTAATACAAACTCATGGGTTTTTCTGCTCTTTGTTCAGCACTACGATGCAATAATGAGATACATCAGCCAACCACCTCTTCTTCTTGATGTTCATATTCATAAACCAATGCTAAATGCTAGGACCTGGATGGATTCTTTGCTAGCTTTCTTCCCTGGGTTGCAGGTAAGGTCCCATGTGCAGACGATCTTAGTAACAAGTAAATGTTGAAGCAGATCCAATGAGGATGATTAAGGGACTTGAACATCTCTCCAAGGAATGAAGACAGAGAGCTGGGACAGTTTAGTCTGGAGAAGAGAAGGCTGAGAGGGGACCTTATCAGTGTCTATAAATATCTGAGGGGTGGGTGTCAAGATGAAGGTGCCAGCCTCTTTTCATTGGTGCCCTGTGACAGGACAAGGAACAATGGCTACAAACTGGAACACAGCAAGTTCCACCTCAACTCCTTTCCTGTGAGGGTGCTGGGGCCCTGGAGCAGGCTGCCCAGAGTGGTTGTGGAGTCTCCTTCTCGGGAGACTTTCAAAACCCACCTGGATGTCTTCCTATGTGTCCTGCCTTAGGTGATCCTGCTTTGGCACAGAGCTGCACTCAATCTCTGGAGGTGCATGCCAACGTCTCACACTCTTGTGATTCTATAGTTGACAGATCAAGCTGAGTAATTAGATTTGCAGAAGTACTGAACGGTGCTTACTCCTCCTGCCACTTCAGTGCTATGATGCAAGTTAGCAGCATTGCTGGCCATGTTGAGTACCAAGAGAAGGATGTCTGTAGGGTTTGCTTTCTTTGCACTAGTAATGAAAGCAATCAAACTGCCTTTTTAGTACTCTAGTGACAGCTTTTCTAGGTTGTGTCATTTACATCTTTTAAGAGAATCAAAATCATGCTTCCACCACAGAAGTTAGTCTGTAGCTTTACATGACCACAGTGATTGTTGCCTAACTTTGAATTTTATTCCTGTGTGTGGTGAATTGGTGTTAATTTTATTACTCACTTTTAGGTGTTGAAGGGCGATATTAGACCTGCCATTGAAACTCATGAGATGCTGTATCAGGTTATAAAAAAGCATAACTTTCTTCCAGAGGTAAGGTAGTAATTTTTTGCTTGTGTAAACTGATTCTTAGCTTAATTTGAGCAGTCTCAGATACCATTGTGAAAGAAGACCAGTGGGTGTATGTGTTACTAAAACCAAAGGCTTGTTTCCACAGTGTTCATACTTGACTTACAGTCCTGCAACTGTATTTTGGTTATGAAATATTTTTTCAGTTAAGTTGTAATTAACACAACAATAGGAAGCTGCTGCTATTAGTGGTTTCTTGGGCTTTATATATCAGCCTTTCAGAATTGCCCTTGAGTCTTTGCAGTATGCAGAACTTGTGTAACCACGTGTAGTAGCTCCTTAGTAATAGCATTAATTCAGTTATCTTTTTTTAACCCAAAGGGGAAAACTAAAAACTGAATTGTTCTGAAATTGTGCATAATGTCCTTAAAAGCAGATACAAAAACTTATTTGTAGATATTGCCAGGGTAGTCTCTGAGCAAGTGAATTCTGCACAGGAAAGCTTGTTTGCCTGCTGAAGTATGTCTTTATTCTGTGATGACCCAGAATATATGAGAAAGCTCCCAACTCCAGTTTAAATTTTGTATTTCCTCTGGTGTAAGCTTATTTTTGCTAGAGAGCATTTTAATTAACATCACATTCAGCTAATGCAGTTATTGAGACCAAAGAATTCTTTCTAAGCACTGGAATGATTTTTTGGTTTTTTTTAGAGTGCTTTTAAAAATGGTACAGTTTGGCTCCTCAGGAAGTTTTTGGGTTGGTTTTTTGGGTGCTTTGTACTTTCAACAGCAACTTTGACAGATGAGTTAGTTGGATTTAAGACAGTATGCCATCCTCTTTAGCAAAGACCTAAGTTAAACCCTGTACAAACTGATAGTGAATTCAAGCCATCACAGAAGGGGCTTTCACCAAGGCAAAATGAGAAGGCATGCAGAGACTGGAAAATTCAAGCTCAATTCAACTCAAGCTGTGCCAAGGCAGGTTTAAGCTGGACATTAGGAAGGAGTTCTTTACAGAAAGAGTGACTGGCCATTGAAAAAGGCTGCCCAGGGAGGGGGTGGTGGCACTGTCCCTGGAGGTGTTTAAAAAGATACTGGATGAGGAGGTGCTTTGTGTCATGGTTTAGTTAATTAGAAGGTATTAGGTGATAGGTTGGACTCAATGATCTCAAAGGTCTTTTCCAACCTGGTTAATTCTGTGATTTGTAAATAACTAACTTCTACCCTGTGGTATTTCTTACAGTAGAAACAGCTGCTTCCCATCTGTCAGCCTGCAGTGACAGCTTTAATGTGCTGGAGGTGTCAGCTGATAGGTGTGCTTGTCAAAGGGTGGTCTCTCTGTAGCTGCCCTTCCACAGGCCACTTTGCTTGGGTTACAGCAGCAGTTGGGTGCTTGTGCTGATGGAAGTGATGGCAGGTTGTATGCTGCCTTCAAGGTCTGGAGCACAAGTTCTCATCTGGCACCTCCTGCCAGAACTTTACTTGCTGGAGACTTGTCAGGAGGCTGGGTGATGTCCCGCACTAACACAAACTCATGCTGAGCGGTCTGAATTAAATGAATGCTAGATAGTGGAACGGGTTGTTCAGGGATGTGGTTGAAGCCCTGTCCCTGGAGACATGCAGGATCAGACTTGGTGTGGCTCTGGGCTGCCTGATCTAGTTGGAGGTGTCCCAGTTGACTGCAGGGTGGGTTGGACAAGATGCCCTTTGAGGATCCTTTCCAACCTAATGCAATCTATGAATCTGTCTGGAGCACCAGTTTAGGTTGTGGCCCCAAATGTACTAACTGGAGAGAAGTTCTTGTAGCGTCCTGAGGCTGATGTTGGGCCTTCAGGCCTACACTGTTGTGTACTTTAGATGTTGTGATACAGTTAATTTAAGAGTCAATTTTTGGGGCCAGTCAGGAAAATGGGACAGTCTTTTTATCAGGGCCAGTTGTGACAGGACAAGGGGTGATGGTTTGAAACTAAAAGAGGGAGATTTAGACTAGAGAGGAGTTCTTTGACAACAAAGATGGTGGAACACTGGCCCCAGTTGCCCAGAAAGGTGGTAGATGAACCATGTAAGGTGAGATTGGATGGGGCTCTGAGCAATCTGCTGTAGTTGCAGATGTCCCTGCTTATTGCAGAGAGGTTGGACTAGATGACCTTTAAAGGTCTTCCAACCCCGTGCATTCTATGAAATTAACCTGTGTTTGTCTTTCTTGCATTTATTTTTCTCTGTTCTTTTTCTCTTCCTCAGGCATTCACAACAGACTTCAGAGTTCACTGGGCTCAGCATCCTTTAAGGCCTGAATTTGCTGAAAGCACTTACTTCTTGTATAAGGTAAGGTCACTTTCATTCCTCTGGTATTTGGTCACTTCGTCTAGCATCCAAAATTTGGTTTTATTTCAATATATAGAAGGAGTACCATATTTTCATGTAGAATGTATAGCCTATCTCTAGCTTATTTTGTCTACTGGAACCGGTTCTGTATATAAACAAGTTGAAAGTATTTGCTTTCAAAAACTGTTGTAGAAATCCTGGTTTATATACTTAGAATTTTAAAGAAAACTCTTAGGTGACAAAGGGCTATATTTTCAAAGATGTTTACAGATATTGCTGATCTCTCTTAAGGAGATCTTAGAGACTAAGAGCGAAAGCCACTTGTAGCTTGCAGAAAAGAGCAGTGCCTAAATATCCTGGTGTTTCTGTAAGTATTTCCATGTCCTTACCTGCATTATCTGTAAAAGGCAGGGCAGTGGCATTTCAGATTGATTAGTGCCACTGATAGATTAGACTTTACTGGTTCTTGAGAAGGTTTGGATTCAAACTAGCATTAGGAAAGTGAAAGCTGCTAATTGTACCTGAAGTCAAACTGCACCTCAGAGTTCGATTTCGGGTTTTGTTTTCCTTTTATAGGCTACTGGAGACCCTTATTATCTAGAAGTGGGAAAAACACTCATTGAAAACTTGAACAAGTACGCAAGAGTGCCTTGTGGGTTTGCTGCAATGAAGGATGTTCGTACAGGAAGTCATGAAGACAGGTAAAAGCTTTTGCAAGTATTTTCTTCACAAAAAGATTACAAAACCAAATTTCATTACTCTCTTTATGTTATTGAATTGACTTTTGAGTAGCTGCTTATCTTCAGTTGGACAGCCAAGCCCTAAATTGCCTGTTTGTCATAGTCTATAAACTGTTTGTCTCATAGCAATGGATGAATTACTTCCAAACAAAATATACTCCCAATCAGGAAGTTCGTAAAGAAATTTATTTGTTCTGTATGTTTCTGCTCTTTGGTACTGAACATGCCCAATTATTTCCCTCCAAACATAGTTTCTTCTCAGTGGAAGGGATGCTAATGGAATTCAGTTCCACAGTGTAATAGTCATGAAGTCTTCAGTAGTGGAGCAATAGGAGTATTTGTTTTACTGATGCTTTTGAAACAAAAAAAAAAAAAAAAAAAGGGGAGGGATCTTCCTAAAGGACATCCATTTCTTTCCCATAGAATGGACTCTTTCTTTCTGGCTGAGATGTTTAAATATCTTTATCTGCTGTTTGCTGATAAGGAAGACATGATTTTCGATATCGAAGATTATATCTTCACTACAGAAGCTCATCTGCTACCACTTTGGCTTTCCACTACAAACCAAACCATCTCCAAAAAAAATACAGTAAGTAATAACTCAGCTTTTTTTAGTGGTGCTTTGAAGCAGTTCCCTATTTTTTTGAGCGGAACAAGAAGGAAAAAACAGGGAAAATCCTGGTTTGAAGTAGTACACCAGTTCTGACACTTTATTTAATAGGAGCTAGTTCATCATATGAACAGTGCCAGTCACGTGGCTGTGAATAATGTTTACTCGATGGGATTCTGCACCACTGAATCTGGGGAAGAAAGCTGTGGAATATGAGAGATATAGCAAAAGAAAATGATTCCTCACCTCTGTAAAAATTTTAAAAGAATACACTGCCATGTTTTTATCTTCATCTTTATTTTATATAATTTTTTTGTAATACATTTTCAACAATGTCTTAAGTTTTTGATGTGTATTTTACCAGACAAATCCTTGGCAAATTTGGAAAGGTTTCTTTTAATCTGTGCAATAGGCATGTCTTGTCTAGATGTGAGCACACTCATAGAATCACACAACCATTGAGGCTGGAAGAGACCTCTGAGACCATCAAGTCCAACGACACACCCAGAGCTTGCAATCCCACCACTACCACTACACCACGTTCCTCAGCACCACATCTGTACGTCTTCTGAATCACCTCAGGGATGTGGACCCTTCCACCTCCTGGGGCAATCTGTTCCAGTGCTTGAGAACCTTTTCTGGGAAGAAGTATTTCTGAATGTCCAACCAGAGCCTTTTCTGGCACAACTTGAGGCTGTTTCCTCTTGTCCTGTCACTTGCTGTATGTGAGGAAAGACCAACCCCCACCTCACTCTGTTCTCCTTTCAGGAAGTTGTAGAGAGCCAGAAGGTCTCCCCTCAGCCTCCTTTTCTCCAGGCTGAACAACCCTACTTCCCTCAGCCACTCCTCATAAGACTTGTGTTCAAGACCCTTCACTAGCTTAAGGTGCTCTTCTCTGGACCTGCTGCAGCACCTCAATGCCCTTCTTGGAGCGAGCACAGTATTTGAGGTGTGGCCTCACCAGTGCCTAGTGGACAGAGAAAATTGCATCCCTAGACCTGTTGGCCTCACTATTTCTGATCCAGGCCAGGATGCTGTTGGCCTTCTTGACCACCTGTGCACACACTGACTGATGTTTAGCCAGCCATTAGCCAACACCTCTAGATCTTTCTCCACTGGCAGCTCTCCAGCTGCTGCTCCCCAAGTCTGTAACGTTGCATTGGTTTCACCAACTCCAAGTGCAGCACTTGCTGCTTGACTTGAGCCTCATACCATTGGCCTCAGCCCACCAATCCAACTCTGTAGGGCCCTGCTGCACACCCTCCCAGCTTAGTGCCATCTGCAAGCTTAGTGAGGGTGCACTTGATTCCCTCATCCAGATCATCTAAACAGAACTGGCCCCAGCACTGAGCCTAGGGAATGCTGACAGGTTTGTACATTACTTAACCTTTCAAAATAACCTACAGCTAATAGAGCTGTGCTGAGAAGCATCCTAAATACCTGTCATTGTTTTGTTCTGTGCTCAGGAACATGACATCATTAATTTTTAAGGCCATAATGCTGCTGACTAGCAGAAGAAATGCATGACACTGTGGAGGGAGGGATGACAGGATGACAGGGGCATCTGGAGTGTGAATTCTCTTACATTAGTGTCTCCATTTTCACCCTGTACTTTTGAGTTCTGTAGTAAGGCCTGGACCAGAGGAAAATGCCTCTGTTGTGTGTCAAGCCATACTGAGTAGGAAGCACTCTGGTTCATGGACAGAGTTTCACGTTCACTAGACAGTAGGATAAATGCAATTACTTGCTCTCAGTGCCCAACATTAATACGTTTAGTGTGTCAGGGAGTTGGACTTTTTGATGGTGGAGACCCTGCAGCCTCTCTGAAATATTCTTTCCTTGAGCATTTATCATGCTTCATCTTTGAGTTTTGGACAGGGGACACTTCTTTAAACTACACAAGGATTTGAAGTACTTTATGTAACTGTCATTCCCAGCATGAGAAGTTAATACTTTTGAGACAGGCAGGATACCTACAGTTTAAGCTGTCTGATGAGGTGACCTAACAAATGTAGTTCTCTTCAGAACCACAAATGTTAATAAAAGGCCAATAAAAGGGGACAGAGTAAACTGTTCAAGTACAGTTTCTTAAGTCAAAGCTGCATAATGCAAGTAAGAAAGATCCATTGAAAATGATGTCCAAAAAAAAAAAAAAAAGTGTGAAATGGCTAAATGTCTGTGAGTGTGTTTATTCTGTTTTGGAATTTACCTGATGGTGAAAAAAATGGGTAAGAACAAATGGAATGTGTAAATTATTTTTCATATAAACACAGTGTCATGAAGCCAAAATATGTACAAGCTAGTTTGCAACACCAACCCAACATCCTGTTTGTACTGATCCTCTTAAACAGGAAAGGTCATGTCTTACTGCTCTGATGCTTGCAAGATCTTTTAAGTAATGTGACTATTATTTGTCACACTAGGAGCAGAGATACTTCAAAGTGTTTATTCCAGTACATTAATAACCTTTTGACCTTATTTTTTAGGGAGCCTTTACCTACTTTTATGAGCTAATTCAGTAGGCTTTAAATTACCTAATATGTTGCAAACGAGGTGGGGTTTTCTGTTGTGGGCTTTTCTTGCAAGTAGATAAATAACCACATCTGTTTTTCTAGGTAAGAAAATTAACTTGCCAGCTATCCAACTAGTTTTTTGCACAACTAAGCACAGGCTAACTATGGCTCCAAAGCACCATACATGTTCCACATGGCTTCACTTGTTGCAAACTAGCAGTTTGTACCAGTGTTAACTCTCATATTTACTGAAAGTAGAGATGGTGTGAGTTCTACATAGATCCATCCCTGCCCATTCAGACTTCCAAGTCTGTGTGGCTCCTGAGGAGGATCATCTTTTCTTCACAGGATCAGATGTGATGTTCTTAGTAACAGGAAGCAGGAATGACCTCAGGTCTGCATCTGGTCCTCTCAGTATGAAGACAATATCAGATTAAATCAGAACAACTTCCTTTAGTTGTCCAGCACATAAAGATGCTAGCTGTGTCCTGAGCAGGTTTGAGAAATGCTGTTTGCCAGTAAAGGATTAGCTGTTTCTGCAAAATCTTGTAGAAACTCTGAATACAGGTTTGGTAAGTGACAAATTGGAACTGGTTGTATTTATTTATCCCTGGAATGGGGATAGTTAACCAGTTACCCTTTGTTACTCCAAGGTGTGGCAATGAAAAGTGGATGTATCTTTCATTCCTGGAATGTGAACTGCACTCAGCTGCCATATGTCTTGAGTACACACATTACTTGGGGCTAGATTTTCTGAGTGTAGAGCTATAAGCTGCATGTTTAACAAGTGATTGCATCTCTCATTTTAGACTACAGAATACACAGAGCTGGATGACAGCAACTTTGACTGGAGCTGTCCCAACACCCAGATTCTTTTCCCAAATGACCCGATGTTTGCTCAGAGCATTCGTGAACCTTTGAAAAATGTGGTGGATAAGAGCTGTCCCAGGGGGATTTCCAGAGTGTAAGATGGATATTTTCTGTCTTTTGGCGGTGTAGAGATTGAGTCTCTTAATGCATGTAAGGAGAAATATGAGGTGTACTGGAGCTTGCTCTGCTTCAGTTTGTAGTTCTTTTAGAATGGATAACTGAGCTACAGGAAAAAAATCAGTCTGCCATTTCCAGCAGGAATTAGAATGCCTTTCAAAGCAAAAGCTTAATGAGCCACATGCTCCAAGTGGGAATTGTACCTCAGGTATTGCAGGAAGTATGTCTCTCTGATTTCCAAAATTGATTTCTGCAGTGTCTCGAACAGTTCTGCAATTCTTTGTAGTAAGCAAATCATACTACAGACCCACAGGGAATCCCAAGCATGGTGAGGGTTGGCAGGGACTGCTGGGATTACCCAGTCCAACCCCTCTGTGAAGGCAGGGCCACCCACAGCAGCTTGCCCAGGATCACAATGTCCAGGTGGGTTTGGAATCTCTACAGGGAAGGAGACTCCGCGGCCTCTCTAGGCAGCCTGCTGCAGGGCTCCGTCACCCTCACAGCAAAGAATTGTTTTCTTCCTGCTCAGATGGATTCCAGTTTGTATCTGTTGCTGCTTGTCCTGTCACTGGGCACCAGTGAAAAAGTCTTGGCATCTGGCCTTTAGATACTGAGAAGGACAGTCTGTTAAAGCTGAGGAAGTTTACCTTTCTAATTATTTCTTTAATATTTATACTTAATGAATAACACTGAGTAGCAACTGCTTGAGGACAACTGATTTTAGTCAGTCTTACAATCATGCAGTCTCTTTAGAAATGAGAGACAGCCTATGGCAGTCTTGCCATCAGCCTTGCAATGTGCTTTTTTGCACTACAAAATTATTGATAATACCAGCAACTTTAAAAGAACAAGAGTTTGACTGATAAGCTGGATTCTGCTGAAGCTTGTACTCAACATTTATTCCAAAGAATTGTAATCTTGGGGTGGTAGGAATAACACAAAGAGTTATATTTCAACAACAATCTTTTTTTCTAATATCTTTTGGCAGAGAAGACAGTTTGGGAAGTGGACCAAAGCCACCATTGAGAGCCAGAGATTTCATGGCCAGTAATCCCGAACACTTGGAGATACTGAAGAAGATGGGAGTCAGTTTGATTCATCTGAAGGATGGAAGAGTACAATTGGTACAGCATGCAGTGCAAGTAAGACTTGAGAGGACTTCTTTTGGAAACCATCAGTGATACTTGACACTTAAGAGGTTCAGAAGGGACAGCCAGACTGGAAAGAGGCGCGTGAGCTGGATGTGCAGCTATATTTAGCAACCTGATGCTTGTTAATACTTTATCTCAGCAATACTTGTAACTAATCTTCCCTTAAATTAGATGGAGACTTTGTGAGTCAAAGTGATGTAGCTAACAGCACCTTATCTGAAAAGATCTCAGTGTGAGATACTTCCATTTGTGTAAGAGGTCTGTGTGTTTTCAGTCTTCTGGGTGGTGGATGTGCTGAAAGGTTAACTTCCTTCCCTATATGAGATGATGAATGAGTGCCAGGGAGCATCCGCTCTGTGCTTTCAAGTTTTTGTAGCAGTGGTCCAAAGCAAACATAACTTCAGTTATTTTTTTTTTCCACAAGTTTCTCAAACACTTCAGAAGAAAGTGTTTATGTTTCTTTATTCTCAGGCAGCAAGTTCACTCGATGCTGAGGATGGTTTACGGTTCATGCAGGAGATGATTGAACTCTCCAGTCAGCAGCAGAAAGAGCAACAGCTACCTCCTCGTGCTGTTCAAATTGTTTCCCATCCGTTCTTTGGCAGGGTGGTCTTGACTGCTGGACCAGCACAATTTGGGATGGACTTATCCAAACACAAAGCAGGGGTATGGAAGATGTGGATGCAGTCTGTTTGTAGCTTTGTTACTTTATTAATTCCACGAGCCTAAATTTTACAGTCCTGGTTCTGTATCAGGATGGCCAGCTAGAGAAGCAATTAATTACAGTGGTTAAAATGAGAGGGCACAGGAATGAAAGCAGTGACAGTCTTTTAGGTGGGTGACTTAGCAGTCTGTGGCCTGTGCTCTGCTCTTGAGTCATCGGTGATGATTTAGGATTTAAAAAAGCATATATAATACAATTTTTGGAAACAAATTCATACAGACTGCAGTGCAGATCTTGAGAGATTAATTCAAGGGGAAGTATTCCTACCATGTCAGCCATAAATTCTCAGAAGCCATTTTTGGCTTACAGTAGGCTGTTTTCATACAAGCTTTTATAAAAGGCTGTGTCTAGATGGAAGAAGAAAAATATCATAGACAGTGGGCCATATTGGAAGCAGCAGGAAAGCCCAGTGGCTTACAATGGGCATGGCACAGCCCCAGAGAGGAGTCCCAGGCCAGTAGTTCACAGAAAAGCATTTTCCAGAGGCAGCAGCTCACAAAATACAGCAGATGTAAGAATTAGGTTTTCACTTGGTCATTCTTTTGCTTCTCAGAACTCCAGTTTCAGGGTAAAGATTGCCTGCACTGACAGAACATTGTCTCCTCTCACTGAATGCATTAGATTAACTGAAGGAATAAAAATGCTTAGGGATCTTCCGCAAGTTTGAACCCAGTGCTCTAATTCTCTCTTCCTTCTTGGCTTTTTCCAAACAGACAAGAGGATTCGTTGCAACCATTAAGCCATATAATGGATGCTCAGAGATCACTAATCCTGAGGCAGTGAAAGAGAAGATTGCTCTCATGCAGAGAGGCCAGTGTATGTTTGCCGAAAAGGCACGAAACATTCAGAAAGCTGGAGCAATAGGAGGCATTGTTATTGGTAAGCAAAATCATAAATTCTTCAGTTCATGTGGATGTACTTTACAGATCTGAAGGTAGTGGAGAGCTGACAAGCAGCTGTTGAACTATCTGAGAGGACAACAAGGAAATTGTGCTTTCAGAAGAAGAAATGATTTGGTTTGGTCTGGTTCTGTGCAGAAAGTGTAGCTAAACAATTTGGGATGGGTGATTGTCACTGGGTTTTGCAGATTTAAAGTTCTGTAAAGGATCACAGAGTTGCAATAGTGCTGCTTTCTGCTACCTGCTGAGGAAGACTTGAGATAGGAATGGGAAATGTTAAGGGAAACAAGTACACAAGTCGGTGTTTTGCGACCAACTTCTGGTTTTCTGCCTGGCATCCTCTTAACTCTCTGGGCAGCAGAAGGCTGCTGAGAGGTCTGTGAAGATGGAAGTTGTAGTCTATTTAACGGGAGGATCACTTGCTTCTCCCTGTGTGCACTGGCCAGATGACAACGAGGGAAGCAGCAGTGACACAGCTCCTCTCTTCCAAATGGCTGGCGATGGGAAGAACACAGATGATATCACAATTCCCATGCTCTTCCTCTTCAACAAGGAAGGAAACATCATCCTGGATGCGATTCGGGAGTACGAGGCTGTGGAGGTGCTCCTTTCTGATAAAGCAAAAGACAGAGGTAAGATCAGAGTTTGGAGGTTATTTCTTCAGTTTAGCTTCCATCTTTGCCATGGCACGGTCATGATTTCTGTTGCCACCCAAGGCTCACAGATGTTACTTGGCAGCTTTGCTTTTCTCCTTGATGTTGGTGTTAGTTATTCCAGCAAAAAGCCATTATCTGAGGAGTGTCATTACCTGCTCCCCTTCTTCAAGTTCACATCAACATGAAATGCAGTTCATAAGTTGTCAGTTTGACTCATGAGAAAATGCATCCTTTTGGATCCTTTTTGAACCCCTTTTGTCATAATCTGCTTTGAAGTCATGTCAGGAAGACCTGAGTGTTTTCAGTGCCCGACATTGTAAATGCCTCTCTCTTACCAAGCTCCCCGGTGACATCCTTGGTACCCGAAAGGAAAGATAGAACTGTTACAGCTATTCTGCCTAAGGAGAAGTGAGCTATGAGGCTGCTGACCTCAGAAGTTTTACAGTTTTTCTTGTATGATGCAGGAAAATTGCAAGCTAATACATTCCCAATTAAAGTGGGACTCATTCTGAGCCTCCCTTTTGTGAGGCTCTCTTGCTAGCACCACTTTGTCCAAGGAGAGTAGATACAAGATTGACTCTCTCAGTGGCAGCATTTATCTCCTGCACATTTGCAAAGGTGAATATGCTGGAAACTGCAGTGTTCTTCACAGCTGCTTACTGATGCCTCCTGCTTCTCTCTGTGGCTAAGCTGCTCTAACAAAACAGTAAACACATTTGAGAATTTGTAATCTCTATCTGCTTCTTCCCTTCTCCTCATGCTTCCATTTGGAATTCCAGCAACAATCTTTAAAGGTAAAATGATTCCAAACTACATTATTGATAGCAGTAAGTATCCTGTGTTAAATGTGACGTACGCAGTTAAACTCCCTACAGGTCTTGAAATACCACTGGCCTGCTTACAAGGCTTAAACAGCAAGCTCCAGAGTTTGCTGTGCTCAAAAGTCAGCTCTTGTAAAGCTGTATCACTACTTGAGATATGTGTGTTAGTTGTTTTGAGTGGGGATGTGGTGAAGGAGGCTTCAGCTTTGACTCTCTTCAGTTAACACCTCAGTAAACTTATGAAATGCTGTCTGACTCCCACTTGCTTAGAAGTGGAATCTGGGTGGACCTGGGAGTGCTTTAAACTCCCAGTGTTGAAGTTCAGTGCACGCAGTGGAGATTTGCTGAGGACTGAAGGGTGGCAGCTAGCACTGACCCAGAAGTCACTACTCACAGAATCACAGAGCGGTTTGGGTTGGAAGGGACCTTAAAAATCATCTAGTTCCAACCCCGCTGCCATGGGCAAGGACACCTCCTACTAGACCAGGCTGCTCGAGGTCCCAGCCAACCTGGCTTGGAACACTTCCAGGTTGGAGCCTCCACAGCTTCTCTGGACAACCTGTTCCAGTGCCTCGGCACCATCCTGGGGAAGAATTTCCTCATTATGTCAAATCAAAATCAAGCTTCTTCCAGTCTGAAGCCATTGCCTCTGCTCCTGGCACTACCTGCCTTTCTAAAAACTCCCTCCATGTTCAAGTTTGAGGAACCCAAACTAGTCTCACTGTTTACCCTTTTTTAAAGTCCTTAAATGTCTTCTCTCCCCTCCCTCTGTAAAAGAAGTTCCTTTACAGTAACATATCAATGGTAAGTCTGCACTTCCTTGAGGGCATAAAGCCAAGGGAAGTGACCTTGCTTTTGCAATACATAATAAACTGCTGCATTCCTAGGGGAGTTTTCAAACCATGTTTTTCTCTTCCCTCTCAAAGACTTGGAAGTGGAGAATATGGACCAGAAATTGTCTGAAAATGATTCACATAAACAGAATTCAGAAGAAGCTACTTCAGCATCTCAGGATGTTGGCACAGTCAGCGACGAGCCTGAAGAAGGAGAAAGCTCTGATGTTACTGATCCTGACTCTGTATCTCTTGCTGACATAGCCAGTGACAGTGTTTCCATTTCAAATCAGGATTCCTCCGTCCCTGGACACCAGGAGGCTGGTGCTCCGGAGCCAGCATGTCCACCAGGGGACAGCCAGCCTCAGGAACAACAGACTGAGACAGAGCCAAATTCCAAAGTTAACTGGGATAATAAAGTCCAGCCTATGGAATCCATATTAGCAGACTGGAATGAAGATATAGAGGCATTTGAAATGATGGAGAAGGATGAGCTATGACTTGTAATAATAACTTATTTGTTAGGAAACAAATGGAGGACTCTTTGGGTGGAAGTGAGGCCCTGAGATCTGACAACTAGAAAACATATTCAGTATTGTGGCAAGCAGCCAGGTGCCACCTGGAAAATACCGTAGAAACCCAGCACCCACTCCTCGTCTTGTCTGAATTTGTCCTCTTTGACAATGGGAACGTGCAATCCAAGCATTTGCCTGGCTCCAGGGCATGGTGCTGTAGCCCAGGGGGCTCATTCAGGGAACCTTGCCCAGCTTCTGCCTTCCAGGCTTTAAGAGGTGACCCTCCCATGGTCTCTGGAAAGCAGAAGTTGAGCGCAGTGGGGTTAATGTACCGTGTAATGGTTATCCATGAGAGCACTTCAGGGCAGTATGTCAGCTGCTGTTCTGCTTGGAGCAAAGGTGTGGTTTCACTGGTCTCTGCTGAGGTGAAAGCCTCTGTTGATAGCAGCAGGTGCAGTTATGTTTCCAGTTGTGGTGTCTTCAAGATATAGCTAGAAGCAGGCTGATTTTTGTCTTGACATATCATACTGAGATTTTTGTGTTGCTCACCATGCTTCCATCTGTTACCATGAAGAACAACCATGATATGTGAGTTGTTTTCCTTCTGCTTCACTTCCAACTAGAGAAACTATAAACCAAAGGCAACGTGTGCTTTGTAAGCAAGCCCCATGAGGGAAACTGAGACGGCCTTGGGGTCTTGAGACCCTGGGATCAGGGAAACTGAGACAGCCTTGGGAAGCAGCTAAAGGTTTGTGGTGTGTTGTGGAAGTTACGCTTGAAGTTAAGGCAAAGCAGACAAGGCAGATGTTAAGTTACATTTGGCCTTCCAGGCTGAAAAACACTCTTCTACCCCAAGACATGGAATTTAAAGTGGCAATAGTCTCTGCCAGGACAGTAAGCACAGCTGATGTAGTTCTAACAAAAATCTTCCTTTTTCTACAAGTTTGACTTCTAACAGCTTGACTTTGCTGCTGCTCTTTTGATATGCAAACTTCTACATGTGTGATACTGCAAGGCAATGAGGCCAGTACCAGAAGTGCTGTTGAGGCCATAGTTTAGTGGTGTGAGCTGTGGGGATGGCTGGTCTGTTACTCTGGGCTTTGGAGTTTGTTACAGGTAAGTGTGAGTCCCAATTTGTTATCCCTATGATGAAAACCCCACCAGTGAAATAAAACTGGGGATGGTTAAACTCCCGAGAGACGTTTTGACTGTGTCCAAAGAAACTGCCAAAATACTGAAGTCACTTGATGTATAGAGACTGCTGGTAGTGAATTGTGGTTCGGAGAGTTGTTTTATATTAAAGAGTAAATTAACACTGCCTATATGCTGCACCTGGGTAAAGGTGAAGGTTAAAATGGAAAGGAGAAAGGAAAAAGCAGACCAAATCTGAACTGCACCATTCACAGAGCTGGTGAAATGATGCGTGCTGAACAGGCAGCTGTTAATTGCCAGCGGCATACTGTATCCATTTGTGTCCTGTACAGTATGGACAGAGAAGTCCCAGGCAAATGTTGTCTCCGTGCCTGCTCACCTGCTTTCCAGAGTGTCCAGTGCACAGGGAGCTTCTGGAGAGCAAACCAGGCAGAACATCACTCAAACCCAGCACTCAGCAGCACTGCTTGTGTCAGAGGCCACTGCGAGGAGGCAGCAGGACAGTTACTAAGTGTCCTTGGAAATACATTGGCTTTGTCATGCAGTTATCATTCCTCTGCACAAACTGCTGCCTGGAGCCTTGGGGTGAATGAGCAGGGCTTGCAGCAGCTGGGGGTTCACTTGGGAATCTGTTTGTGTGGCTATCATGTTAGGTGAGGTTCTTCATGTGTGTTCCATCAGGAGAGCCTTCTAAGTGTCCTTGGAGCCCAAGTCAGCACCCAAGGGTGCTGCACTCCTCTGGTAGCATCAGGCTGTAAGTCACATGGCCAGCTGCAGGATCGCCACCATTCAGGTGCAGATCAAATTTCTTCCGTCTGGTAACTCCTCTGGTCTGTCAGTGCTTAGTGTCACAAAAGGAGCATCCTTGTTCCCCGTGTCCTTCGTCTTCACACTTGTTAGCTTTGGTGGTGGAGATGGAATTATTTTTATAGCTATAGGAGCCCTCTGGTCATTGTTACAACTGCCAGTAAGCCAACTGCAGGTTCTCTTCTTTTACTTGCAGAAAATCTGGGTGTAGGTTTAAAGTGTTCTCAGAGGATCAACTTCCCCTGCCATCACCAGCTTGCTTTTAGTTAATTGCTTTTTCTACGTTGTGCTGCTGAAGCAGCAGACATTAGCATTCCCCTTTGAGGGGATTCTGAGTGACCCCAGAACTCCCTAGGAATTGGAAGAAGAATTTTGATGGTGGCCTACCTCAGATTAAGTGTTGCCTCCTTCGTTTTAGGTTGGTTTTCTTTGTTTTAGCTTGTTCTACTTTTAACTCTTGAAACCATCAGGAGAGCCATAGCTTTGTTTACAGAACTGAACTGGGGTAAGGTTGACCTTTGGGGCCAGAGGACTAAATTAAGGAGGGGCGGCTGTATTCAGGTTATTTTCACTTTGTACTTAATAAGGAAATAGGCTTTAGCTGAACCTTTTCATATCATTCTAGAAATATTTTTGTTTCAGAATTTGAATTGAATCCCAAAATTCAATTCACTTTCATCTTAAAAAGTGAGAAGAATGTATTCATCAAAAAACCAAAACCTTTTGGAGAGGGGAGTAAGGTTCTTGTTCCCTCCCTCCAAGTTTTTAGAGGTCTGCTCCTTCTGTGTGGAATGTTGCTGGTGCATCATTAATCAGTAATCACCTCTTTCTATTGTACATTTATTCCTATGGTATTGGACACTGAAGAATTCAGGAATCACAGCTGGAACTAGCACTTACTCCATGCCATGTAATTCAGAGCAGCCAATTATTCTATCATTTGATTTTAGAGGAATCTTCTTAATTGTTTACATTTATTGTCTCTTAATGAAGTTTCACAATGAGCCCAGCTTTGGTTTTCTTCCTCCTCCTCCTGCCAGCCTACCTGGAGGCATAGCAGTAGGCACAGCTAAGTGTATATGGAGAGGTTAAAAATGGGACATCTTCTGCAAAAGACATCAGTCAGAACATAGGAAAAAAACCCATTCTGTGAATGAAATATTGTATGTTGGGATTTTATAAGGTTATTACTATTTTGGTTTTTAGCCAGCCCAATTTACAGCCCTCTATTTTCTTACGAGAGATGTCTAATAACAGGTGCTGTAAGAGGATTGTTGGGTTTTACTGTGTGCTAGGGAGCCTATACAATATTTCTAAGGGTGACTACGTACTGTGATGTAACAGCCTGGGCTAACGTGTATATAATCCCTGTACATAATTGTGTACTTGATTATAACTGCTGATTGTAAAGATTTAATAAAATGTAAATACTCTGGTCGAGCTCTGCCAAAACGACTCCCATTCCTGACTTACCCAGCCAGCTCTCTGTGCCTTGGTTTGTAGCAAGGCCTTTGGTCATTGCAGGATCCCAGCATGATGGGGTTGGAAGGGAACTCTGGGGATCATCCAGCCCACCCCCCCGCTAAATCAGGGTCATTCACAGCAGGTTGCGCAAGGAGCACAATGTCCAAGTGGGTTTAGAATCTCTCCAGAGAAGGAGACTCCACAACCTCTCTGGGTGGCTTGCTTCAGGGCTCCAGCAAAGTTTTTCCTCCTGTTCAGGTGGAACCTCTTGGGTTTCAGTTCGTGCCTATTGGCCCTTGTCACTGGATACTACTGAAAAGACTCTGGCCCTATCCTCTTGCCTCCCACCCTTTAGCTTTCACTGAGCATTGATCAGATCAATCAGGCTGCTCTTCTCCAGTCTGAACAGCCCCAGGTCTCTCAGCCTTTCCTCCCCACAGGGATGCTTCAGGCCTCTCAGCATCTCTGTTGCACTTTCTGGAGATCCCATAACTGGACCCAGTGTTCCAGATGTGGCCTCACTAGGGCAGAGTGGAGAGGCAGGAGAATGTCCTTTTACCTGCTGGCCACACCCTGCTTAATGTACCTGAGGGCACTACTGGCCTTCTTGACCATGAGGGCACATTGCTGGCTCATGGTGAACATGTCCACAGCACTCCCAGGTCCTTCTCCACAGAGCTGCTTCACAGCAGGTCAGCCCCTCACATCTACAGGTGCAGGGGGTTGTTCCTCCCCAGGTGCAGGATTCTGCCTTTGCTCTTGTTGAACTTCAAAGGTGCACAGCCATGGGTGATAGCAACAGGCAGGCTACAGTGCAGGTCAGAGATAACTTCACAGGGAGGGCGGCCAAACACAATCGGAGCAACCCTTTTGTGTGGAAGAGCATAGGGAAGGCTCTCAGCAGCCTCCTCTAACCAGACTCTTGCAACCTCTCATATGCTATGACTTGGGCATTTGCTATGATTATTTTTCAGGCCCACTTCTGCAGTGAGAGACACCTTCAGTGCAAGTCTGCCTACTTCTGATCTTTCCATGAGAATCAAAAAAACTCTTATCTCTCTCTTGCTCCTGATTAGGTAAGACTCAGAGGAAACATCATCCTCATTTATCAGCTGTTCTCTGACAGGCTAGAGCATGCCTCCCATTCTGCCTCTCTTTTATAACAAGAACTCAGGAATATTCCGTTTATTTCTGGGTTGATCTCCAATACTCCCACTCCTCAGGAGCACTCCTGTTAAAGCCACCTTGAATAATACCTTTAATTAAGATTTATTGCACTGGTTGGGCTGTTCCTCCATTTTTACATTTCCACTTTCCAGTTAGGTCACCCCAAGCTGGAGGACTTTCAGCAGCTCTAACAAAAACAGCCTCGACTGTTGCTTGTTCCATAATTCATGCCGTCCAGGAGCTGAATGTGGCAGGAGTCCCATTTTCATCCTACGTGCCACATAAAAAGATAATGTTAATAACCCTTCCCAGCTGGAATGGCCTCTAGCCAGCAGCATTTGCCTGCCAAAGTTCACCCCAGCTGTTAAACCCTAGCACGGGCAAGTTCATTGCTTTTAACCCTTGATGGAGGGCACAGTATGCGGGTGTGGCACCAGGGCTGGGCTGAGCGCAGATGAGCTTGTGTAGTGGTACCCACACAGAATCCCAGCATGGTTGGGGGTTGGAAAGGACCTCTGGGGATCATTCAGTCCAAGCCCCCTGCTAAAGCAGGGTCACCTTCAGCAGCTTGCCCAGGGTCACAATGTCCAGGTGGGTTTGGAATCTCTGCAGAGGAGACTCCACAACTTCTCTGGACAGCCTGCTCCAGGGCTCCAGCACCGTCACAGGAAAGCTTTTAGAGAGCACTCTTGCACAGTGAGTACCCCACAAGCTGTGACACCAGGACAGGCCTGATGGCAGCAGTGCAGGGCAGAGAATGAGAAGAAACAGAGAAAAGCAGTTTCATCCTTTCTTAGAGCACCCTGCCCAGCTCTTCTCACTGTGTGCTGCCATCATCTTCACAGCACTGGGAAAGAGTTGCTTGGTTTTGGGCAGGAGCCCCGAGCTTGACACAGAGAAACATGGAGCAGCAATGGAGGCAAGGAAAAATGATGAGCAAATTTGAGCTGGATGCACCACAATTGATGCATTTTAGGCTTTCCCACAGACTGCTGCTCCTTGTGAGCAGCAGAGTGGCAGCAGGGTAAATGGTGGTGATTGGAGATGGGTATGATCCTCCCTTCCACAGCAGAAGCTGCCTCCCTGCCCCTCCTCCAGCCCAATGCTCTTCACCCTCTGCTTTAAGAGAATTAGCAAGCAAGGCTGAGGGGGAAAAAAGGCCAAAGATGTGGAGGAAAGGGCAAAAAGGCATTCCCACCACAGGCCAGCTCTCCTGGCTCTTTTATGTAACATAGCACGTGGTGCCCCACGTTTATTCTGGGGCTTGACATGGGCAATCCGGCTGCCAGGCAGGGAGCATCCCTGCTAAATGATGTCAATCTTGGCCACCCTGGCACTACAGCATCATAAAAAATTACAGAGCTGCTATTTTTGGGTAGCAGCTCACTCTGGCTTGGTGAATAAATGCATCTCCATATGACTCACTCCAGGGGATTATTAATAGACACAAAAGCAGAATGCCAAAATACTGAGAATATCGCCTAGCTCCCACATGGAGCTTTCTAGTTCCTCACAGCCATTGCTCTCCAGAACTTTTTGTCTCAAAAATATTGTTATTATTATTTTATATATATTTATACATATAAGGGGAATAAATTTTCTATTCAACTCACACCGTGAAGACTTGGAGTGGAGGAAGGAAACTCTGCAGTGATGGAGAACGTTGTTTGCTCCAGCTCTGGGTGTTCAGGGTACCAGGTGCCAGCCCCACATCACATGCTGGGCTAACACCCGCTCAGGGCAACACCTCCTGCTGATGGAGCTGGTCAGGTGAGGTTGTCACTATTAACAAAGCTCAGAATAAAACTTCAGATCCCCTGCTTTGCACAGAAAACATCCAGGATGGCAGAGCACGGGATCACACAATGATAGGGATTAGAAAGGACCTCTGGAGACCGTCAAGTCCCAATCCCTCTGCCAGAGCAGGGGCACCCATGGCAGGTTGCCCAGGATCACAATGTCCAAGTGGGTTTGCAATGACATCAATCAAGGAGACACTTGCTAATAATACAGATCAGTTTTCCAAGCTTAGGAGATTTAGTTCTGAGCTGAATGGAAGAGGCTGCAGGACCCAAAGCAGGGGCCAAAATGCAATGACTTTTAGTCCTGCTTGCCACTGGGGGGGTTCTTGCTGGCCACAGGTTTGCATTCACCCAGCTTTGGAAAACACCGTTTAAGGTTTTTTGGGTTAAGCTTACAGAGCTGCCTATGTTTGGCTCCACAGAGCCTGCTGCTCTTCGCTGGGGACAGCAGGTAGCAGGGGACAGGTGATGAGCTCCACTGCTGCTCCTCACAGGCTGATGTGAAGGTGATGCAGGTTTCTTCCCCAAAGCTGGAGAGGTGAAGGCACCAGGGCTCAAGCTTGGTCTCAGTTTAGAAAACAAGGGGGAAACATCAAAGATGTGCTGTAAAAGATGAGCATAAAACATGCACGTTGGACATGAAGCCTACATGGACTGTCACCTGGAAAGCAGCCTCCTGAGTCAAAGCTGCTGTGGCACAGAAATGCCAAGAGCAACTGCAAATCACCCCTGGTTTGTTCAAAGCTCTTACTAAAGTCACCCCTTGGTGGATGCAGCTGGAAACCTCTCCTATGCTGAAGGTCTGGTGTGTCAGCCAGGCTGATCTGGAGTTGAGTCATCACCAGCTCCAAACTCAAAGTGACAGGTAATTATTGTTTTATAGACTGGATAAAACTGAAATAGCTGAGAACAGAATAGTTCTCTTCAGCCTAATCTTTGTATGATGATGGCCACGTCTTCAGAGCTTAAACGTGTCTCTGGTGCTTCATCTGCCTTTTTTACTCTGGCATCATCATGCAGCCTTAAGGGACATGTGGTGCTTCATGAGCGCTGCTGGGCTCTCCAACAGCAAAGAAAAGGTGCTCTGCAAAGAAACCATGGCACGCTGCTGGGCACTGCCTCCTCCCTCTTAAAACTGTGGCCACCGTGTCCTGTGGCAGCGCCACGCACAACTCAACCGGCTGCAGAGGTCAGACATGGGGGCTGATGGGATGAGGACCTCTGCAGGCCGAAGATTTTACCTGTGCAGCCAGGACTAGGAAAGCTCTGCTCTTTTTGCTGTGGGTGAAGGGATGGAGAGGTGCAGCAAGTTCTGCGTGGCCTACCCATGGCCACTAAAGACTTGTAGCAGGGGTGGATCTGAAGCTGAGTCTTTTGGGTCCCAGCAGAGAGACAATGAAAAAAAAAACCAACAAGCAAGCAAGCAAACACACACACACAAAAACCAGGCAGAGTTCTGCCTGGCAAAGGCAGAAATTAAGGTTGAGTTCTGGATGGTTTTGGGGTTGAAGGCCAGTATTAGTGAAAGGTTTGTAGGAGCCGGAAGCCATCAGTATAGGCAGATAGCAGATGACACCAAGTTAGGAGCAGTTGATCTGCTGGAGGGTAGGATGTCCCTGCAGAGGGACCTGGACAGGCTGGATGGGTGGGCAGAGGCCAATGGGATGAGATTTAACAAGGCTAAGTGCAGGGTTCTACACTTTGGCCACAACAACCCCAAGCAGCACTACAGGCTGGGGACAGAATGCCTGGAGGGCAGCCAGGCAGAAAGGGACCTGGGGATACTGGTAGATAGCAGCTGAACATGAGCCAGCGGTGTGCCCAGGTGGGCAGGAGAGCCAATGGCATCCTGGCCTGTATCAGGAACAGTGTGGCCAGTAGGACAAGGGAGGTTATTCTGCCCTGTACTCAGCACTGGTCAGGCCATACTTTGAGTACTGTGTCCAGTTCTGGGCCCCTCAGTTCAAGAGAGATGTTGAGGTACTGGAATGTGTCCAGAGAAGGGCACCAAGGCTGGTGAGGGGCCTGGAGCACAGCCCTGTGAGGAGAGGCTGAGGGAGCTGGGGGTGTGCAGCCTGGAAAAGAGAGGCTCAGGGATGACCTCATTGATGTCTACAACTACCTGAAAGGAGGTTGTAGCCAGGTGGGGGTCAGACTCTTCTCCCAGGCAACCAGCGACAGAATGAGGGGGGACAGTCTCAAGTTGTGCCAGGGAGGTCTAGGCTGGATATTAGGAGGAAGTTCTTCAGAGAGAGAGTGATTGGCATTGGAATGGGTTGCCCAGGGAGGTAGTGGAGTTGCCATCCCTGGAGGTGTTCAAGAAAAGACTGGATGAGGCACTTAGTGCCATGGTCTAGTTGACTGAATAGGGCTGGGTGATAGGTTGGACTGGATGATCTTGGATGTCTCTTCCAACCTGGTTGATTCTGTGATAATTAACTGGCACCTTTGAAGATCCTCCTCAAGGGCATTCTGACTGAGGCCTGCTGACAGGTTTCTCTGCTACATTATTTTGCATGTCCATCCTTTCTGTCTGCCTGCAGGGTTTCCCGGCTGCTCATCATCCACCATACCAAAACGCCTGTGTGATTCCCAACAGCATCAAGAAAATAAAGCACTTGCCGGCATGAGTCCTCCACGAGGGGTCAGTGTGGATCCTGCTCCCGTCAGTCCAGGAGCGTTCGCAAGAAGATTTGGAGGAATAATCAGAGGGAAAGGCATTTGCTGGACATTCCCAGCAAGTCCAAGACAATGTCCTAAAAATCACCAGTCACACCAGCAAATGTCCAGAGAGCTTCCAATACCCTACCCAGGTCTTTGTGATACAGTGGGAATCTCTGCAACATTTAGAGAAGCCCAGTTTGTCAGTCTACACTCTCCAGAGTTCCCACAGAGATTATTTCAGGTGGGCACCATAGAAAACCCTGCAGTGTCTCAGCGAGTCCACCCAATATCAACCTTTGCTCCTGCAAGGGAGTACTGCCCATTTTTTTCCACAAACAAGACAGGCTGGGCCTTTGCTCAAGGCCTTCAATGGTTTCCTCAAAGTCCTGGTGAAAAACCACTCCTTGTCCTTCATAATGCATGCAGAGACCTGGCCCCAAACATCTTCTGCAAGGGATCTCAAGGGAATGAAGTACAACTGTCAGCATCCTAATGATGTGAAATGATCCACAGCTGTCTGAGATGAAAATGCACCAATGCCAGTTGGGTTTCTTTAATCTAATGTAGATGCAGGCTCCTGTGACTCAAGTCATGCCTCGGGCCAAATACTGCTCTTGGTTGCAGGGGGATGCTGAGGCAAAACAACACCTCAGCACTGAGGGTTGATGCTGGTGTTCCCCACATCCCTGAAAAAGCTCAGGAATACCAAATGCCAGCCTTCAAAACTAAAACACAAGTGGCATGCAGGATAGCCAGCTCCTCCTCGGACCAGGTTAGAACCTTGTAGGAGGGTAAAGCCTCCACCTCCTCCTGCCACCATGACTAGACCTGCACCCCGGTGAGCTGTATAGAAGGTGGAAGGGACTGGGTGAGGGCACAGGTGAAGAGAAGCTCCCAGTAATTAAAAAGCCACCAAGCCAGTATCTCTTTAGGTCAAAGCACCTGTGCTACAACAGATACAATATGGAGACAGACAGGGACTGAAGCAGATGTTGCCAAAACCTCCCAGAACTAGATGATGGAACACGCAACTGTGTCTCTACCCCGGTTACCAGTGATGGAGACAAAAATTAATGTCACACGGACAAGAAGGTAATGTTTTTTTTCCCCAGGAGTTCCTCTCCAGGGCTAACGCATCCTAGGAGCACAGCATACAGCACCCAGACTGCCAGTGTTCAGTCTCAGCAGCTCTCAGCAAGCTCTGCACTTCAGGTGGATGATGATGACGACTAAGACGATGATTACACAGTAGTAGGATGCAGCTGTGATACGTTGGCTTCATGCATGCCTGGGATGGAGCATCCATCCAGACAGCCCTTGGAGGGATACAGGTCCCTTAGGATATGGGTTCCTTGGGCTGGCAATTGGGAGGCTTCTACATGCACCAGCCATGGTGTAAGGCTGGATCCGGGGGTGCCCACCAGCTCTTCCTGGGCAGCTCTTCCTGCTCCCTGGTTCCTCTCCTTGCTCTTCTTGTCTATGGCTAAAGTAGAGTCTGAGGAGGAAAACTGGCAACAAAGGGCTTTAAAAGCAGAAATCACAGCAAGGGAAGATGGTTGATTGCAAAACCCTTTCACCACAATTTTCTCTAAGAGCCCAGACTATGACTTGGAGCTTATTAAATACTACATCAGCCTCCTGAAGAGCAGTTTGCCCCCAAAGCCTTTAACTGAGGTTTCTTTTAAAAGAAACCTTGACAAACCCATTTGCAGCTCAACACATCAGATATAAGCAGCTTTCCTTCTCTTCCCACCCTGCTCATTTCCACCTTGGAGGACAGCAGCATGGCTGCATGGCTTTGAGGAGAGATGCACTTCAAGCTATGCTAATCAGCTTACATTATTCCAGGTCCTCAGCCACACAGATTTAGACTTTCAACAACATTTGCTGGGACTTTACAAAGGTGGAAGCAATAAAGCAGGTTAAAAAGCAATATTCATCTGAGCAACATC
The DNA here is from genome assembly GCA_013399055.1 of Ramphastos sulfuratus. Taxonomy (NCBI): domain Eukaryota; kingdom Metazoa; phylum Chordata; class Aves; order Piciformes; family Ramphastidae; genus Ramphastos; species Ramphastos sulfuratus. The sequence continues at coordinate 120,015 of WBNM01023833.1, forward strand.
ATGGCTCTGCCTGTGGCATGTTCAGCTTCTTACAATGAGGACTGGGTCTTCCTTTCCCTTTGCCATGTGCTTCATGGCTCCAGCCAGGTCCCACCTGCTCTGCACATGGCTTGGCAGCAAGCTGCTGCTCAAGGCTTGAGGAAATGGCTACCCTGCTTCAGCAAGCAGTGCAGAGAGCTGAGGTGTGGCAAGAAGGATGTCAGCCCAAACCATCTTGTATTTCATAGGCTTCTAGACATTTAAGGCTAGAAAAAGGTTTCTCTAAATTTTGCTTCCATAAGCATGGCTCCTTCTAATAAAGTAACCAGTTCTGATCTTTGCTTTTCCATCTCTCATGAGTTTAAGACCAAGTCTTCTGCCTGACCACAAAGCTGAGTCAGATGAAAACCATCAAGAAGCTCCTGGGTTCTGCCTAGCATCCTATGATGGCTGCAAGATGTGTCATGGCTAAGGATTTGCTGACTGGGTGTGAGTAAGCAACCATCCCTCCCACACCCCAAACCTCCCTTCTCTTTGCAATTCCTGCACAGGGGCAGAGCACAGCAAAGTCTGCCACCCTCACCCCAATTCCACTGGAAGCCTAGAGTAGCTCTGGAGCATATCAAGTCTACTGATGCACCCCAAACCTCCTGCCCATTCTCATGCCTCCCAGAGCAGCAGCTGAACAGGCTACCCAGGCATCCACCAATGTCATCCCCTGAAGGGTTATAATTTATTTAATGCTTACTAAAGCACTTGCTGCTTAACACTAGGGTCACACAAGGTGCACAGGAAGATGGGAACCACTTTTCATTTCTCACAAAACTTCCACCAAAGCCCGTGCCTCTGGTGCCATCATCACTGGAGTAAAGGATACATTAAAAGTAAGAGCTGGCTGAAAGAAACTCCAGCCAAGGGTGTGTTGGCCACACAGAGTTTGCATCAGGAAATGCATGCAGAAGTTCAGCACCTGGAGAATGAACCATTCTTCAAGAGGATGGACCCAGTTCCGTCACTCTGCACTACTGCAGAAAGCTTCATAAAGCACTTCTGAGACAAGGCTTTGCGGGATCAAGCCCCAGGACTCTTTATTAATTAAAGAGTTTAAATAATTGAAACGTGCACTCTCGTGACTCCCCTTAGTGCGGCTACCTCCTCCAGAGCTGACATAAAACATGGACAAAGCCATGGGCAAGAGGATGGAGTCAGAGATGCCAATGGCCCCAAGAAGGATAATGTGATGGGAGGGAGATGGTGAAGCTTCAGGGAGGCCAGCACCACTAAATCCCAGGATTCCAGCATGGTGGGGGGTGGAAGGACTTCTGGAGATCATCCAGTCCAAGCCCCCTGCTAGAGCAGGGTCAAGATGTCCAGGTGGCTTTGGAATCTCTCCAGAGACGGAGACTCCACACAACCTCTCTGGGCAGCCTGCTCCAGGGCTCTAGCACCCTCACAGAAAAGTAGATTTTCCTCCTGTTAAGATGGAACCTCCTGGGTTCCAGTTTGTGCCTGTTGTGCTCTTGTCCTTGTCCAGGCACCAGTGAAGAGTCTGGCCCCATCCTCTTCCCACCCTGCCTCATAGCTTTTGTTAAGCATTGCTCAATCCCCTCTCAGGCTGCTTTTCTCCAGACTAACCAGCCCCAGGTCTGTGAGCCTTTCCTCCTCACAGAGATGCTCCAGGCCCCTCGGCATCTTTGTAGCCTCTGATGGACTCTCTCCAGTTGTTCTCCGTCTCTGTTGAACTGGGGAGCCCAGATATGGACCCAGTACTCCAGATGTGGCCTCACTAGAGCAGAGTCAATGCTTGGGAACAGCTGTGTGGTCAAAGCAGCTGCCAAACCGTAGTGAGGATGTAGGAAAACCATTTTGCTGGCAATTTTGGACCATCAACAGGATAAAGATTATGGTGGTGAAAGCTGCCAGAAAGGACCCTATTGCTGAGCCTCATGGGAAGCTACTGAAGCTAGGTTGAGCTGCATCTGCAGCATTCTGAAAGAGCTTCTACCTGTAGAAGACAGATTGATCCTGAAGCCTCACACACACTACAAGGAAAGCTGCTCCCATTGGAGGTGCTCACACCCAGCAACTGCTGGGGCTCTTCTTGGTGGGTCCTCCCTACCTCACTGCCCCATCCACTGCCTGAATGCCAAAGGAAGATCAGGTGCAGGAAAGGAAGCACGAGGAAGTTATGGGACATATTTGAGGTATGGCTGAGCACTAACAGGGAACAAAATCTTCTGACACAGACTGTCCAAACCTACTTGGAGTGACCACTGGAGGAAATCTCCTGAGTCAAGAAATTCCTTAATATTGTAGAGCTTTTCAGAAGTCAGAGGTGATTTCTGAGTGATTTGAAGCCCTTCAAAGGGATCTGATTTTATGAAGATCCAGTGACAAACGGCTCATGTTGAAGGGCTTTGGGCTGAGTGTCCCACTCCAGAGCAGCAACAGCTGCTCTAATGCAGTCTCATGGTCGAGTCCAGACACATCAAGGTAATGAAATCCACACAATAGAGAAACCTATGTCCTGACAGTTTCTTCACAGGATGCAGTGTAAACCTGGTCCTCACATGGTGCCAAAGTAAGAAGAGATACCAACAAAGGTAACAACCTCCTCTGAAATAATAACTACAAAAGGTGTATTCTTTTTTTTTTTTTTTTTGGTGTGGTTTTGGGATTTTTTTTACTCATTACAGCATTTGTTAAAAATATTGCATCTGCTTTTAAGAAGCATATATGCTGTAGCATATAGGAAAATGAACTCTACAGGACACACAACAGATAGCCCCAGCTGGCTCAGAGCTGCTCTAGGAGCTGAGATCCACAGACTTCTCAATGCAGAGCAGGGCTGGTTTCAGCCCTCCTTGGCCTCAGGATCTGAAAACACTCTGTTGCAGGAATGGTAAAAGACAATAATACATAAAAACAGTAAAATGTTTATTTTCTTAGAAAAAAAGAGATTCAAAATGATTGTGATCACACTCCCATTCGTGCTCAGCAAAGCCAATACTGCAAGCTTAGTCCTCGATTAAGATACCTATTAAATGAAACTCTTTTCCCTCTTTAAAATACAGATGCCTGCTCCTGCATCACTTCCAGTATTTCAGTGACAACATGCTTTTAATGGATTAACAGTTTCCCAGCTTCTTCTCAGCAGAGAAACAAGGCCTGCCATGGCAAAAAAAACATCCCATCTCCAAAGCTTGACACCACCAGCGTTAAGAAGCGCTCCGGCCCAACCGCGGACTGACAGACAGCTTAAGGGTGTTTTCTTAGATGCTTGAATGTTCACTTATGGAAGCTTGGTTTAACACTACCTCATCTGATAGAAAACAGGCCTGAGGCCCTGGTAAAACCAACAAAGTCTTTTGGATTAACTTTAAGGATTTGCTGCGTATCTGGACACAGAAAAAAAGTGAGAAGTTGCAACAAGTTTTAACTAGCAGCAACAAAAACAGTTCCTTACGAGTTCTTAGCAATATTCCTCATCAGGTCGTTAAGAAACACTGTAACTGAATGGAGCATATAATGTGGAGATGATCTTCTTCTGGTATGTAGTGCTGCTCACTCTAGAAGACTTCCAAAAAGGTCTTGACTGGGTTGTAATCTATTTACACAGTAGTACTCCTGGGGCAAGGGGCAGAGCTGGCACTATGTGACATCCTCCTCTTCTGAACAATAGTCACGACCCTGCAAGGAGAAGAGACAGACACTTTGTAAATCACAGCATCACAGAATGTTGGGGGTTGGGAGGGACCTCAAAAGATCATCCAGTCCAGCCTCCCTGCCAGAGCAGGATCACCTAGAGCAGATCACACAGGAACACAACCAGGTGGGTTTCGAGCATCTCCAGGGAAGGAGACTCCACAACCTCTCTGGGCAGCCTGCTCCAGTGCTCTGTCACCCTTACAGTGAAAAGGTTTTTCCTTATGTTCACATGGAACCTCTTCTGCTACAGCTTGTCCTGGGCCACTGGACACCACTGAGCAGAGTCTGGCTCCATCCTCCCAACACTTGCCTGTCACCTCTCAGTCTCCTCCTCTCCAAGCTAAAGAGCCCCAGCTCCCTCAGCAGGGAGATGTTCCACTCCCTTAAGCATCTTTGTGGCTCTGTGCTGAACTCTTTCAAGCAGTTCCCTGTCCTTGAACCGAAAGGCCCAGAACTGGACACAATATTCCAGATGCAGCCTCACCAAAGCAGAGTAGAGGGGAAGAACCTCTCTTGACCTACCCACCACACCCCTTCTAATCCACCCCAGGATGCCATTGGCCTTTTTGGGTACAAGAGCACATTGCTGGCTCCTTCTGTCCACCAGGACCCCCAGGTCCCTTTCCCCTATGCTTCTCTCCAACAGGTCAGTCCCCATCCTACACTAGTCCATGGGGTTGTTCTTTCCCAGATGGAAGACTCTGCACCTATCCTTGTTGAATGATCTCTTGGAGACAGCAATAACATCAACCAAGGGGGCACTTGCTAATAATAGAGATCAGTTGTTCAAGCTTAGGAGATTTAGTTCAGAGCTGGGTAGCACATTTGAAAATAGGGAATGGATTTTGCACAACTCATTCAAGCCTTTCTGGAAGGTTTGAATGAAACCAGGACAGGAGACCCTTCCCTCTCTGTCACTATTAACCTGATCAATTTAGTCTCCTATACTGAATTGCAGGAGTAGTCCACTAAACTGATTTACAAGCCTACTTTGTGTAAAGATACACCTCAGGGGGCCTGCTGTGAAAAATCTCCAAGGCAAAAGCAACAAAGCACACAATTAACAGAACCCCAGCATGGTAGGGGTTCCTCTGGTGATGACCTAGTCCACTCCCCCTGCTAAAGCAAGGTCACTCACAGCACCTTGCCTGGGATCACAACATCCAGGTGGGTTTGGAATCTCCCCAAAGAAGGAGACTCCACAGCCTCTCTGGGCAGACAGCTCCAGGGCTCCAGCACCCTCATAGCAAAGATTTTCATTCTGTTCAGATGCGGCTTCCTGGGTTCCAGCTTGTGCCTGTTGTGCTCTTGTCCTGTCACTGGGCACCACTGAACAGAGTCTGGTCCTATCCTTTTCACATTTGACCTTTAGATATTGATCAGATAGATATGTAATCCTATCAACGAGTCTAGCTGCTGGGACCAAGATACCTCACCTGATGACCTCAATGAAGAGTTTAAGTAAGAGCAAAAGATACTATACATACTGCAACTACACTTGCACAGTGGGGGAAAACAGGCTGAGCTTCACAAAACATGGACTTCTTACAGACCATTCATGTTACACCTTCCATCCCACTCCAAACACAAGACTTGCCACAGCATCTAGGTGTTACCCTTGCAAAACAGCAAGAAGAGGACCTGATGGAACCCACTGTCCTTATCTCTCCACAAAGAAATAGCCAAAGCTGAGCATTTAAACACACAAACAACCCAAGGTATTCTACATGAAAGAGGTGCTTCAAATGCAGTACCAAAGCTAGCAGGGCCTGTTGTGACAGCACAAAGGGTGATGGGCTTAAACTCAGAGAGATTCAGGCTAGACAGAATGAAGACATTTTTGACATTGAGGATGGTGAGACTCTGTCCCCGGTCGCCCAGAGAGTGATACATGCCCCATCCCTGGAACCATTCCAGGTCAGGTTGCTTGGGACTCCGAGCAACCTCCTCTAGCTATAGATGTCCCTGCTGACTGCAGGGGGGTTGGACTGAACGGCCTTTAAAGATCTTTTCCAACCCAAACCAGTCTGTGATTCTATGAAAATCTCAGCCAGGAGCACTATTTCCCACCATTCCTATGTGTTGGCTGTATCACAAGTGCCTGTATTATAGAATCATTTAGGTTGAAAAAGACCTTCAAGGTTATTGAGTCCAACCATTAAAACACTGTGTGGAAAATCTCCACAGCCAGGCAAAGGATTAACAAAGAAGAAGAAGAAGAAACATGAGGTGCTCTGACCTGCCAAATAAAGTGTAAAAGCTCAACACCACCCTGTAAGCAGGAGAGACCAACTCAGTGCTGGGTGAAGCTCTACTAACTGAACAGGTGATGTTCTACTCACTCAAGGAGGGTTACTCAGTTGCCCCACAAATGAAGACTGTCTGGAAAGAAGGTGGGAGAAAGAAAAATGTGCAAAAGAAAGCAAAGGGAGAGATGTTTCTTGATGCAGGCCTCTGTTAATTTGGGATGCATGGCTGGGATACACATCAGGAACAGAGGCTCCAAAATATCTCTGCAATTAAAATCCCCCTGATGATGCTGGGATTGCAGAGCTTGCTTTGCTGGAGGGTCCACACCCAGCAATGTTCATCACTTTAGCAGCTCTCTGTGGTCCAGGACTATCACTGAAAGGGCTTTCTCAGGATGGTAAAATAAACCCAAGAGATTCATCAGTCCTAATTGCTATTCAGCAACCACTCACCCAGAAAGAAAGAAAAAAAGAAACAAACAAACAAAAATTTTAAAGGAAAATATTTGTCTCTGGAAGAAGAACTGCCAAAATCCTTTGCAGCAAAGCTCAAGTCCATTGATTTTCTCCATGCCAGGGACCACAATGGACAAAACCACAAGACTAAGCTGGTGGCAATGAAGCCTTTGTCCAACATCACAGAATCACAGAATGTTAGGGTCTGGAAGGGACCTCGAAAGATCATCCAGTCCAATTCCCCTGCCAGAGCAGGACCACCTGGGGTTTTTTTGGGGGGGGGGAGTTCGTGTTTTTTTGTTGTTGTTTTGTTGGTTTTTTTTTGTTTTGTTTACAGTCCAGTTTTCATTTTTATTAATTTTTTTATCCCCCATCTCCCTCCTTTCCTCTCCATCTTCTTCTTTCCCCCCACCTTCCTCCTTTCCTCTTCATCTCTTTTCTTTTCCCCGTCTTCCTCTCCATCCCGCTCCTTTCAGCACTACCTCCCCTTTACCAACCCACAACTCATTTTCCCCTTTTTCCCCAAACTCAGAGCACCTGGGTGCTGTTGGAGTCTCCTCCCACCCCAGGTGTGACCACTTTGCCCTCCCTGCCCACTCCCCTTTATAATCAGCCCCAGGAAGGGCAGAAGCCCCAAGCTTGCCCATCTGGGCAGAGGGATCCTCCTCCTCTTGCCACTGGTGAGTCCCCATGGTGCACACTGGGTGAATGGGAGTGGATTCTAAAAGGCCGGGGGGCCTGGTGGCCCCCCGGTTAGGTAGGATTGAGACTTGATATTTACTCTAACATCATCCATGGGTGCTGGTTGGGCCAGATTGAGACTTGATGGTCACTCTAACATCACCCATGGGTGCTGGTTGGGCCTCCTCACTTTGGCTAAGCTCTTCTCCGTTCAGCTGCTGCTTTCTGCTCTCTTATGATGAGCTTAAGTACTTGGCTGAACTGGAAGCTCATGGAGGGGGTAGTGTTGTGTTGCCATAGAATTGTTTGGGTTGGAAAAACTCTCTAAGATCATCAAGTCCAACCTTCAGCCCAACATGACTGTGCCCATTAAACCATGTCCCAAAGTGCTATGGCCACACGTTGCTTGAACATCTCCAGAGATGGTGACTCCACCATCTCTGTAGGCAGCTGGTTCCAATGCCTGACTACTCTTGCAGCAAATAAGTTGTTCCTCGTGTCCAACCTAAACCTCTGCTGGCACAATTTCAGGCTTTTTTTTTCTCATTCTATCACCTGATACTAGGGTGAAGAGACCAACTCCCACCTCACTGTAATCTCCTTTCAGGGAGTTGTAGAAAGCATTGAGGTCTCCCCTCAGCTTCCTCTTCTCCACACTAAGCAGCCCCAGATCTCTCAGCCACTCCTCACCAGCCCAGTTCTCCAGACTCCTCACCAGCTTCATTGCCTGGACACACTTCAGCCCCTCGACGTTCCTCTTGGCATGAGGGCCCCAAAACTGAGCCCAGGATTCCAGGTGTGGTCTCACCATTGCCCAGTACAGGACTTCCCTGCTCCTGTTGGCCACCACCATTGCTGGTCTAGGCCAGGATCACAGGATGTTAGGGATTGGAAGGGACCTCCATAAATCATAGAATAGTTTAGGTTGGAAAGCCCTCAAAGATCATCTAGTTCCATGCTGCAGACCTGTGAAATCTGCCAGTAGAGAATAATGACTGAGGCTCAAGACATTGCCAAGTGATTCATTGGTGTTGTTCCCTGACCTCCTCCTTCAGAGAGCTCTGTGGTCCATCATTCCCCGCTATACTCTGCAGTAGGGCTCAATTGGACCCAAACCAGACAAAGACCATCTTGAATTTTTTTCCCCTTCCTGCCATTCCTCTGCTTCTGGATTTGCTTTGTGGCAGCCAAGTGCCTTGCTCCTCAAAAGGATGCCAAGAAACCACTTAAAAAACAATGTACCAGAGAACCCCTTGCCTCACCATGGAAATGCCACCTCTCTCCTACTGAAAGCCACACTGCTGCCACTGTACACTTGATTTCTATTTTCACACTAGTGAGAATGGAGACATGTCAGTGTCTTGAGGTGGGCTCCAAGGCCTTGGCCCTCAGTCACTGGTAGGCAGGGAGCTGCCACCATCCCACCAACCTGTTCTTTCCCATGAGCATGTGTAGGCAGCTGCAGCACAACCAAAATGGGGAGGAGGAGGGTGAGAACTGCTTGAAACCTCAGGAACACCTTCCACACCACCCTACAGTGACATGAAGCTCGTCCACCTGCTGAGCCTGGTGTGGACCCGTGGCCTTGACCAATCTGCTAATTCAGTGTCCAAACTGTGGTAACACTCAATGGCTAGACGAGGAACCCTTCAGGCTGCTGTGCTCTTTGCTCCAGAACTGGGTTTTCCCTGATGTTTGCTTCAGCAGGGGTGGCCCTGCCAATCTGCCAGCCCATGGAAGGATGCAATGAGGGATGGGGAGATGACAAAAAAAAATAAAAATTAAAGCCTCCTGCAGCCACTTAAGATGTGTGTGGCTGAAGCCTTCACATCCACTGCCTGTCTGTGCGCAAGAGCATGCTGAGATGGTGGGGAAGAGATGCATTTGTTACACACAAAGAATAATGTTGGAGCGAAGGAGTGGTGGGCTGCATGCAAGATCAGGGATTTTGCTTTCACTTGGGTTTTATGGTGAGTTAAGAGGTTCTCAGGCACTGGAACAGGCTGCCCAGGCAGGTGGTGGAATCACCATGCCTGGAGGTATTTAAATAATGTGTGAATGTGGTGGTGAGGGATGTAGTTTACTGGTAGTGGTTTAGCAGCAGTGGTGGGATTGTGAGCTTTAGGTATGCAGTTGGACTTGATAATTTCAGATGTCTCTTCCAACCTCAACAGTTCTGTGTTTCAGTGATTCTAAGAGGACTCTGCTTTTCTTTCCTTGGGAGAAGGAAGGGCCACATCTACCATTTCAGTGGTGGAACATGACTTGTCATGTGGGACCACCCTGCTCTGCCAGGTTTAGCTTATTTTGCAAGGGGTGGGAACTGGCTGTGAGAACAAATGTCCCAGTTTACACATACTTCTGCACTCATCCTATCTGTCCTACACCCACCACCCCAGCTAGGTCTGAAGCAACCTGGCCCAGTTCAGTGGCATTACACACATCCTAGCCTTCAAGCACAAGGCAAATAGCATCTAAGTCCTGGAATGGCTCATGTCCAGAAAGTTAAGCAGGTGCTTGAGCATCTTCTTGAAGGAGGTCTTGTGGTAAGTGAGGTCTCCTTGAGCAAATACACAACAATGGGTATTTATCCTCCTAAAAAGAGCAGCAGGAGGAGAAACCATGCTCCAAGGAAGCTCTGAACAGTTACAATTTTATATATACATATATATTTATATAAATATTTAGTCCTTTTGTTTATTTTTTTTTTAGACAATAGCTTTTTTCTAAAGCTTATTCTCTAATTAGGTTTTTTTTATCAGTAATAACGGGTCAGTGTCCTCAGGAAGATCAGAGCAAGACCAAAGCTTCCTTCCCTGCTGCATTGTAAATCCAGCACAAAGGGCTTTCTCCTTGGTGATTTTCAGGCAGAAATGCAAGAAAGGTCTCCATCTCCCCACTCAAAGGCTGCTTTGGTCCTGCTAAGCACCATGATCTTAATACTCTAAAACACTTAAAACTCTCAGATTCTGACCCCTTGGTTGTTCCAGAGAATGACTGACAGTTGATAATTTGAGTGGCTGCATCTATGCTCAGTGAGAGGCCTGCTGTGCTTAAGATGGGGAATTATCCTGGTGGAGCTGGGCAAAACCTCATTCAAAAAGGTGAAGCTAACAGCTTGCAAAAGTAGTAAGGTCTTCTGAAGAAAGCACTCTGAAAATACTGAGCATGTGACGCAGCAGTCTGAAGAGAAACTCCATGACCTCAGTGCAGACCAAAATGATGGTGGATGTTTTCTTCAGGGGAAGATGAAAGTCAGAAGGACAAGAAGCAAGCAGTGAAGATAACAATGCTCCCAAACCAAGCAGCAGCATGGCTGGGAAATTAGGGTGCAAGATTGCTGGCCAAATCCTGTCCCCTGCTCCCAGAGGAGCCACAGGCACAGAGCACGTGGCTAGTAGCAGGAATATGTGTGCCATTGTCCAGGATTCAGATGGGATTTCTTGGAGAATCCTATCTTCTTATCCTGCAGTTTCAAAATCCAACTTTCAGCCTTTGTACATGTCCACAGAAAGGCCTTCAGACAACCACGTGAATTTAAGGTAATTTAAAATAGCCAAGCCTTTGGGCACAAGCAGCCTTTTCCTGCTGCTTGTGCCCAAACCATGAAGGCTCATAGAATCACAGAGTCACTCTGGTTGGATGAAAACTTTAAGATCACTAAGTTAACCCAGCACTAAACCATGTCCCTCAGCACCACATCTACACAGCTTTTAAGCCCTCAGGAGATGGCAACTCCACCGCTTTCACAGGTAGCCTGTTCTAGGACTTGCTAACTCTTTTGGGAAAGAAATTGTTCTTCATGTGTCCCAGTTTGAGGCCACGAGCTACCTGGGACTGGAGGACAGAAGTGACATTTACTCCTTTTGAAGGGTAAGAATGAACATACTGCACACTGATTGGAAGTTTAAAGGGAGATTCTATTTATAGGTGGATATATGCAAAAGGCAGTCAGGTAGAATGGATACCTCCACAAGCTAAGCTCATTGGACTAAAACCATCTAGAATCCTCCAACCCTTCCACCCTGAGGTTCCACCTTCCTACGGCCTGAGGGTAGGCCGTAACTTCCCCCCCATCTTAGGCCTACAAAGCCTCGGCAGGCTGACACAGCTCAAACCTCCCTGCCAGCTAGAAGCCATCTGCCCCACACTAAACCATAAGATAAGAAGGGATGCTGTTCTTCCTGGAGAGAGATGTGAAGGAAGGAGAAAGGAAGAGAGCAGTATCAGCCAGGTGCTGGCTTGTAAGATGTAATAGCAGAAAATGGAATAGAATAACAATCTTACAACACCCTGGGATGACCAGATCTGTCCTCTGGGACGAGTCTTGATCTCTGTAGTTTTCTTAAGGGACCACCTCAAACTACCACACATCTCTAGTCTAAACCTACCCTAGCATAACTTGGGGCCATTTCCTCTTGTCCTGTCACTTGTGACTTGAAGGGATGGACCTCCACTTCATTCCAGCCTCCTTTCAGGGAGTTGTAAAGAGTGAGAAGGTCTCCCCTCAGCCTCCTTTTCTCCATGCTAAACAACCCCAGTTCCCTCAGCTTCTCCTCACAACATCTGCGCTCTAGACCCTTCACTAGATTTGTTGCCCTTCTGTAGACCTGCTACAGCACTTCAATGTCCTCCTTGGAGTGAGTGGCACAAAACTGAGCCTTGTATTTGAGGTGTGGCCTCACCAGTGCTGAGTGCAGGGGACAATCGCTCCTCTGGTCCTGCTGGCCACACCACCTGATCCTGGATGCCAGTGGCCTTCTTGGCCACCTGGGCACACTGCTGGCTCATGTTTGATTGTCAACCGATACTCCCAAGTTATTCTGTGCTGTGCACTCTGGCAGCCACTCTGCCCCAAACTGGAGCATTCACGGGGTGGTTGTGATCCAAGTGGAGGACCTGGCACTTGGCCGTGTTGAACCTCATTCCATTGGCCTTGGCCCATCAATTCAGCCTGTCTAGACTCCTCTGTAGAGCCTTCCTCACCTCAAGCAGATCAACACTCCCTCTCAGCTCAGTGTCATCTGTACATCTACTGAAAGTGCCCTCAATCTCCTTGCCCAGATCATGGATAAAGATATTAAAGAGGACTGTCCCCAGCACTGAGCCCTGGGGAGCACATCCCCCTTGCTGCATCCAGAAAGCACAACCATGCTGGTGCCCCTACCAGGGCATGCATCGTGGCTGATGCTATCCTGTTAGAGGAACAAAAAGAAACAGAATCTGGCAGGAAAAGCCTTTGCCCCATTGTTGTGGGTGACAGGCCAATAAACAAACCCCACGCAGCCCGAATGCAAAAGCTGTCCCTGTTCAATAGCCCTTTGTGTGGCTGGGGGGGACTCGCTGAGGGACAGGAGGTGGTTCAGGAGATGTTTCTTCCGCCACGGCTCTGCAGTTTGGCACCGGCGTCCTCCCGCCATGGCCCGGGCCAGGAGAGGAGGAAGAGGAGGCCTGCTGGGCCGGGAGCGGGAAATGAGCTGCAGCAAGCAGCCCTTTCTTCTGCAAAGGCTGAAAGGGCCTGAGGGACACAGTGGGCCCTTTCAGAGGAGACGGTGGGCGCTAGGAAGCATTCAGCAGGCTCTGTGCTGGGAACCCTTTTCATCAAGCTGGTTCTGTTCGCAGCGCTTGCAGAAAGGGTGGGAAGAAAAGGCCGGGAGGCGGCACAGAGGAATTGTTTACCGAGCTCCTTCTTGCCCAGCTCTGATTTGGTGAGAGATGAACCAAGAGAGTCATTAAGAGCAATCCACTTTGCTAATGAGTTGTAGCCTAATCATTCTGTCCCTGCATACGTTTGGGTTAGCAACCCCCCCGCCCCGTTTCTGACAGCACTCTTTAAATACTATACAAGGAGCTGCATTGTGTTTTCACCCTGCCTTTCGTGCCCAGTTTTGTTAACGAGCAAGTTGCTGCTGGCCATCTCTCCCACGACCTCCAACAACAAACTGTTAGTCTCCAACCCAGCTCCCAGAACCCAGGTGTAAAGATCAGTAAAGAAAACACTGCAAACCTACCTTGGCACCAGTGCTGGAGGTTAAGACCAAGCTCTCTTGGCCCAAAGTGATGTCCCCTGTGGCAGTGGAAACAAGATGTCCCAGGCTTCGGTATTCACCCTGTGTGAGCATGAGAGCTCACAGCACATCATCATCTCAATGCTGATGAATAGCTAAAGGGGGGGGACCAAGAGGATGGTGCCAGACTCCTTTCAGCAGTGCCCAGTGATAGGACAAGGGGCAAAGGGCACAAACTAGAATCCAGAAGATTCCATCTGAAAAGGAGGGAAAACTTCTTTGGTGTGAGGGAGCTGGAGCCCTGCCCAGAGAGGCTGAGGAGTCTCCTTCTCTGCAGAGGTTCCAAACCCACCTGGACATTGTGATCCTGGGCAATCTGCTGTGGGTGCCCCTGCTTTAGCAAGGAGGCTGGACTAGATGGTGTCCTGAGCTGTATCAAAAGCAGTGTGACCAGCAGGAGGAGGGAGGTGATTCTGCCCCTCTGCTCTCATGAGACCCCATCTAGAGTACTGTGTCCAGATTTGGTGTCCCCAGCATAAGAAGGCCATAAAGCTGTTGCAGTGGGTCCAGAGAAGGCCATAAAAATGATCAGAGGGGCTGGAGAACCTCCCCTGTGGGGACAGGCTGGGAGAGTTGGGACTCTTCAGCCTGGAGAAGAGAAGGGGATCTACAGGAAAGCTGGGGAGGGACTTTTTACAGGGGCTTGTAGTGATAGGACAAGAGGGAATGGATTGAAGCTTGTGGAGGGCAGATTTAGACTGGAGATTAGGAAGAAATTCTTCACAGTGAGGGTGGCTAGACACTGGAACAGGTTGCCCTGGCAGTGTTCAAGGCCAGGCTGGATGAGGCCTTGAGCAACCTGATCTAGTGGGAGGTGCCCCTGCCCATGGCAGGCAGTTGGAACTAGATGATCTTTAGGGTCCCTTCCAACCTAGACCATTGTATGACTCTGTGAACAAATCTCCAAAGATCCCTTGCAAGCACACTGTGACTGTGATCTTCATGTCTTCTGACATTTTAAATCCCATTTTCCCCATGGCCATCTTTGCACTGTGATTATTTTTTATAACCCACTGTAGCCATGTAGGAAACAGCTTACGGTGATGATGTGACCGGTGATGATTTCTTCTGGTACAGCTCACCTGGACTGCTTTGAGGGTTTTTTTTCCCTTTAAACCACAAAGCCACAGATGTTTCTCTTCTGAGGGTACAATCCCAAAATATAATCCTAGAAATTGCCTGTCAACTGTTCAATTATACTTCAGCCTTGGTGGTTTTTCCTACAGTGAGACAGCTGCCTACACACTGTGCCACAGCCTACAGTAATGATACAGACTTCAAGAGATCATTGCTGATGATGGCTTTACTGCTCTCTATGTAGGATTCAGAGACAGCAGGCATATTTCAGGCCATTTTCTGTGATAGCCATCATCAAGATGTTTCCACTAGCAAGCCCTAAATGGGCTAAATTTTCCACATTCAGTGTTTTACAAATCACAGCTTTTAATTTTGCTTTTATTTCTTGGTGGGACAAGGCCCCCTCAGCTTAAGCCTGCAAAGTCTGTGCCCAGGATTAACTCTCTGCTCTGAGCTGTCCTCTTCAAATAATGGGATTTCTTCTTAGGGTGGACTTTGCCAAAAACCAGCACAGTGTGGTCCTGCACAATCAGAGTCCAAATAAAGTAAGGGGGGGGGAAAAGAGAGTAGAGAAATTTTAGGAGATGTGGTCATTCTTCTGATGTGTTTCACAGCAACTCTGTGAATCCATACACAAGATCTAACTAAATTAGTCCCTGCACTAGATTAGAGGGAATGAAAGAATCATTAAGGTTGGAAAAGACATCTAAGAGCATCAAGTCCAACCATCAACCCAACACCACCATGCCCACTAAACCATGCCCCTGAAGTGCCATGTCCACACCTCCAAGGATAGTGCTTCACCACCTCCCTGGGCATCCTGTTCCAATGCCTGACCACTCTTGCAGGAAATAAATTTTTCCTAATACACAACCTAAACCTCCCCTGGAGCAATTTGAGGCCATTTCCTCTCATCCTATCACTAATTACTTGGGGGAAAAAAACAATCTCCACAGACAGGTAACTAAGATATTTGCCTAAACACCAACCCCAGCGGCCTAACTGTGCTCTGGTCTCTCACACAGCAGAAAGCGCTGGGTGCCACAGAAACAGGGACATGGTTAGTGGAACAATTTTCTGTCTTCATAATCAAAGATGATATTAAAAAAACAGATTTTATCAGACCATGATGGGTGCAATGATATTTCCCTGTCCTGCCTCAGCTGATGGGACCCATTTCTCCTCTTCTGGGCACCACACAGCAGATCTTGGATTTACATAGCAGCAGCTGCATTTCCTTCAGGAGGGATGTGTCGGTTGCTCTCTGCTTTCTTCTTATGTTTCCAGAGTTGTATTTCTCCCTTCATCACTCAGTCCCAGCTCATCACTTGCACTCTCCTCCAGCCCAACTGGGGCTATTACCTGTTGCCCATCCTCTGCTGGAACGTATCTGTACAGCTTCAGGTAAGCCCATCTTTCCAAAAAAAAGAGGATAATGGTCACCAGGTGAGCTGCCTGTCTCTGCTCTGTTTCCTTCCCAAACTCTTTGCCTTTTTGTCTCTAAAGCAAAGCACACAAGTCTACGCATGATACCTTCAGCGAATGTGAAACCTCGAGTGGAGCCAATGAAGCTGCTGGCAGATGCCAGGAGCATTTCTGAGCCCTTTCGCAGTCACAGAATCTTTTCAGTTGGAAAACACCTTTGAGATACAGCCCAACCAAAGTTTCATTACAACTCTTGCTATTTTTTGTTCCTCTTCTCTCCCAGTGCAGTGCACATCCAGCCTTGCAGTTGTGCCAGAGCTTTGACCACCCTCTGCCACTACACCAACATCCCATCATCTGGAAATCATCCTCCTGTGGAGAGATTTGTCCCACCTTTTAACCACCCAGCTCCTATCCACCTGGAGGTATGCTGCTATGCCATGGAAACACCATCAGAAGGAGCACCCCATGGCCTGTCATACACATATGACATGTAACTACTGTTCCCTGTGCTGTCCACTGCCTAACTCTACTCAGCTGCTCCCAACCTTCGGATTCTCATTGGCTCTGGGTTCCTTTTTTAGCTCAAATTCTGGAATGACTGACTTGACTCTAGTAGAATCAACATCTAATAGAATCATAGAATTGTTTTGGATAGAAAAGACCTTTAAGATCATCATCAAGTCCTGCCATTATCTAGCTCTACCAAGGCTGGTGCTAAATCAAGTCCCTCAGTACCACATCTCTGCCTTCTTGGAAACACCTCCAAGGATGGGGATTCAACCACCTCCCCGGGAAGCCTGATTGAGGGCTTTACAACTGTTTTGGGGAAGAAATTGTTCCTCATCTCCAACCTAAAGCTTCCCTGACACAATTTGAGGCCATTTCCTCTTGTCCTGGTGCTTGTTATTAGGGAGAAGAGATCAATACCCACTCCCTCTCACTCCAATCTCTTTTCAGGGAGTTGCAGAGAGGAAGGTCTCCCCTCAGCCTCCTTTTCTCCAGATTAAATAACCCCAGTTCCCTCAGCTGCTCATCAAAAGACTTGTGCTCTAGACCCTTCATCAGCTTTGTTGCCCCTCTCTAGACCTGTTCCAGCACCTCATTGTCCTTCTGGGAGTGATGGCCCCAGAACTGAACCTAGTATTCAAGGTGTGGCCTCACCAGTACTGGGTACAGGGGGACAGTCACTTCCCTAGTTCTGCTGGTCACGCTATTGCTCATACAGACCAGGATGCTGGTGGTGGCCCTCTGAGGCACCTGGGCACACACCAACTTTTCTTCAGCCAGCTGTCAATCAACACCCCCAAGATGTTTTCTGATAGGCAGATTCCAGCCACTCTGCCCTAAGCCTAGAGCATTGCAGAGGGTTGTTGTGACCTACACATGAGGCTGACCTTTACACCCCCAGTCAGTTCTACTTCAGCATTCAGTGCTGAGCCTGTATTTCAGTATTTCTTTCTTCCAACAAATTCTATGGATTGAATTTCCATAACAACATGCAGTTTCGTACCTGGAAGTTCAACTCTAGCTCTCCAAGCATGAAGAGACACACAGGCAGGGCTAGGAACACACTGTCTCTCTCCAAATGCCTCACAGTGTTTTGACACTGAATTTTGGTAGCTAGAAGCTCTGTGCTGGGGCTGACATTCTGGTTTCCATCTTTGGGTGGCATTTGCAGAAGGCAGCTCAGCTCTGCAGGGCGTGTGCTGGGTACTGACAGGAGCTACACTTCCCGAGAAATGCTCCAGATCATTTCATTAAGGCATTTATTGATCTCCAGGATTCATAAACACTTCATTTTTTCAGTCACTAAAACAACAGCCTGTGTTCTTCCCACTTGGATTGCAGAGATCTGATGCCAGCTGACCTTCCTGTCCATTTAATCATTTTGCTGAGTCCAAAACACTCATTCAATTTTCCTTTCCACCTGGTAGCACCTATATTAAGAGTTGTTCTCATTTGCATTAGATGACCTAACATCCCCTGGGGTTTCAGTGCAAATTGAGGAATGTTTTGCTTTGGGTGCAGTTTCTATAGACAGGTCATAGAGTCAGTGATGGACAGCACATCTCCACACAAATCAACACTACTCATGGCTATAGCCATCATGTGAACATTCCAACACATTCTGGGACCTCACAAACCACAAGCAATGTCCCCTCCCCACTTCTGAAGACTGTCTTTTTTGCCCAAGGAGGGCAACCCTGGATGCGTTTAAAGGTCATTTGGATCTGGTGCTTGAGGATATGGTTTAGTGTGAACCTTGTAGAGTAGGGATATCTGTTGGACTTGGTGGTCCCGAGGGTCTTTTCCAACCTGAATGTTCCTGTGATTAAGTGACTCTGTGATTTCAGTGTGAGGTGAGCTGCTCAGTGATATGATTCCATTAACTGTTCAACTACATATCCTCCACTTCCCTGGAGAAGGGGCTCGAAATGCTGTTTAGGGATCAAACAAAACCCTCCACATTTCCCCATCTTTTTGGCACTTATGGTGGTTATCTAGAAGAACAATGCATTGCAGGCAAAGATTAATTAAAAGCTCCAAAACTTATTCTAGGAAGACTACTTCCTCAGGCACAGGAGGTCCCCAGAGAGTGCAAATCCCACGTTCAGCTGTGCATTAACTCCTGCCAATCCAACCAACTGTCAGCAGCTTGAAACCTCTCTTTGAAAGATAAAACTGTGTATTTCCTCTAAATAGGCAATCTCCTGATCTAGAAGATAAATTAGTACAAGAGCCCTGGAGAACACCTGCAATCATCTGAGAGCATGGTCCAAAGAGCAAGGAGACATGGTCAGCTGCATCTCAATGTGGCAGCTGGGGAACAAATGTATTACTGCTCTGAAACCAATCTCAGAAACAAAACCTAACTTCAATTCATAATGAGATACAGAAATCTGATGGTCTGCTGTGTAGATAAGGAAGACCTCTGGAAAATCCATTTCACTGGATTTGACTTTATGGAAGGAGATGATGTCCAGGGAAGGCATCTAAATATTTATAGGGTGAATGCATTTATTCACAGGAGATGCAGCTGTACTATGGATATGTAGAAATTCTATTTCTAAAGGCATAGAAGTTAAGTAAAATCTTACTGCTATAGAAATCCTCTATGGAATCTACACACTCCTCCTCACTCAAGTTCTCCCCTTTATCTAACATTTTGCCTTCATGAAAATCTTTTTTAGAGTAGAGTAACAAATCCGTTGCTTGGGACAAATAAGAGATTTCCCTACTGTGGCACTTCAACTCCTAAGACCAAGAGTGCCAACAAAAATAAGCAGATATTTAGAGTCATCCAACGAAAAATTTCCCTCCTGCTCTGCAGCTCAAAATGGCAATTAGAGAGTACGAATTACTTTATTCCTGTCAGGGAAGCAAATATCAAGTATTAACTAAGATACACCATTCCAAAATACAAAGGCTAAAGAATCATTGAATTGTTTAGGTTGGAAAAGACCTGTAAGATCATCACCTCCAACTGTTAACCCAGCACTCCCAGGTCATCGCTAAACCATGTCTCTCAGCACCACATCTGCACAGCTTTAAAATTCCAAAGATGGTGACTCCACCACTGACCTGGGCAGCCTGTTCCAGGGTTTCACAGCATTTTGGAGGAAAAATCTTTTACTAATGCCCAACCTAAACCTCTTTTGGCACAACCTGAGGCTGTTTCCTCTTGCCCTGTCGCCTGTTATGAAGGAGAAGAGACAGACCCTCACTTGGCTCCAACCTCCATTCAGGGAGCTGTAGAGAGCTAAAAGGGTCTCCCCTTTCTTCCAGACTAAACAACCCCAACTCCCTCAGCGGCTCCTGCCCAGACCTGTTCTCCAGACCCTTCACCAGCCTTACTGCCCTTCTTTGGACTTGCTCCAGCACCTCAATGTCCTTCTTGTAGTGAGAAGTACGAAGTATGTGGGTAAGCAATCACCAAGCTCAAGGTATAGGCAATGACTGAGATGCTGATCCAAACAGCCCATTTAACTCCTCAAATCTCAGTTTCCCATCTATATCATGATTAAACTATTCACTACTATGTCAAAAAGACTCTGGGATTCTCATTTAAAGTCCTTATGGAACACACTGAATGCTATTAAGACAATGAGCTATGTAAAGAACCATTCACTCTCTTCTTCACAAGAGCATCATTATTTCACTCAGCATAGGTCTTGTTACCCATACAGAGAGCCATGCTATCTATAGCAAGGAGCTATTTTGAAGAGATTCAACAACAAAGAAGAAGGGTATCCCAGGTACCACTAGCAGTAACATTCCAACTGTCTTCCCCGGACATGAAATGAAAAATCAAGTGACTAAGGGCACAAAGCCTCACTTAGCTCTTCTCCCCTATCCAGCAGTGCATGGATCTCCTGAAGTTTTAAGTTAGTGTCATCCATCCCAGCCTGGTGATATTTTCATGGAATAAAGGTTTCTTTCCAGTACCTTCTGCAACCTCTTTACCTTTCTGGTCTCCTTTCCTCTTGAGCTATCCAACTAACACGCAGTAAAGGGGTTCTAGGACCAGAGTGCCTCCAAGTAGTGGAGAATGTGGAGCACTGGGACAGACAGCATCTGGCTGTCCTCCCCATGGAGCTGGTAAACCTGCACATCCACCCACTGAGTGACAACATACATTTACTTCCTTGTGTCTTACCTTTTCAATTTTTTCATCAAGCATTCTGAAGAATTCTTGTTGGCTTTCAGAGATGTGCATGCTGAAAGGCAAAAGAAGAGGTGTCAGTACCAACAGTGTCTTCCAATCCAGGGTGGCTGAAGGACTGAGCTGTCAGTTTCCACCACTGTGAAGAATAAATCATTTATACTTTGTTTACAATGACTATTTTAAAATCTTCTTTTTTTTCCTGTGATTCCAGAAAAAAATGATGATATTTAGTTCTGTATATGCATGTTACACTTGGGATAGTCCCACAAGGGAATACAAACAGGACCTGTGTACATCTAGAGGATTCTACTCCCTCTTCTAGGCAAGCTGGAAAAACTTAATAGCCTCTGGGCCAGGCAGAGCCTCTTCTGAGTCAAGTCAGAAGATTTTTCAATATTGCCAACCCTCATCATTACAAAATGAGATGCCTACAATGTGAGGTTAAAGGCAAGGTCTCAAGTGGTGTTAAAACCTAAAGCTGGTAATTCAGGAGAGGGAACAATTCACCTCTCAGAGGCAGTGGGAGTTTCTGTGCCCAGCTGTCTGCCTGTCCCTCAGGTTCCCACCTCCACCTAAGATGGGGAAAAGATGTTTGTTTGGGGCACCCAACCCTGTCACCTACATATTCAAGTGTCTTGGAGAGGGCCTTTAGGGTAGAACAGCTCCTTCTGGCTAGGTAAGCACTAGAAAGACATTCTTGCCTTTACAACATCATAGATCTGGCTGCTAGTAAAATGAGATGATATTGTAGTGACTCGATCCAACTGTAATTTACAAGAGAACTAAATGAAGAGTGGGGAAAACTGGAATCTTGTGTTTCTATGTACATGGGAAGTCTTGCAGGAGGTCCTAAGGCCCTTGCAGGATTTGATCTTCATCAAAGTTTGCCTGCCAGTAGGACTGCTCTACAACTCCACGCCCTCAGTCTTACTTTTACAGCTGACATACTAAAACTCCCTTCACTGTAAATGAACTTATAATGTGGTACTTAATCTGTGTTATGTTTTGAAATACCTTTTCCACAAGAACAGTCCTACAAGATGCACCTAATGATTTATCTATTCATTTCTGCTCTTTTAGCTGAGTAGCTCTTTTCTACCCAGGGCTACCCCTCCTTGCAGTCAGAACTGCTATAGTTTTCAGATTATAAACTTTACCAAAGGTTGCAGATGATAACAGGTATTTGTTGACTTGGTGATTAGCAATTCAAACATGTAGCCACTTGATATACAGAACTCCAAAAGTAGGTCAAGTAAACAGCAGAGCTTTGGTCAAACTGGAAGGTCTACCCAACAACTTACATCATATTCTGTAACTCTCTGAGAAGCTTCCTTATTTTCGCAGAAATATGACAGAAACATTTACCTCTGCTCATGCAATGACTTTAGGTTTTCTGGTGAATAAAAGCCAGTTTTTATTTCTGTGGGGCCTTTTAAAGAAAGGACCTCTTGACCCCACACAGTTCCTCTGCCTTGGATGCACCAGAAGAGATGACCAGTCACAAGAAACAGCCCTGCTTTAGCCTCCTGTTAGAGAATCTCAACCACATCTCTGACCCTGATGGGAAGGAGCAAGTCACAATAACGAAGCACAGGTTTGCTGAAAGGTGATTTTTGCCTCCACCTCTCTACTGTGAATTTCTCTGCAATTACATCTGCAGCACTTGATTTTCCCTTTTGAAAGGAGGCTGAATTACACTGTCACTTCATTACTGAAGTTTCCAGACGTGAAGCAGCGCACGACGCACTTGGTATGCAGCAAGTTGAAGTTAATAAGTGCCCTGAAGGCATGGCACAAAGAATAGAATTTCCACTATTGTTCAGCAGCAAAGATTTATCACCTCTGAGTTAAGAACACGAAGCACAGCTCCGTGTAATCTGTTATTTCCAATCCAATTAGTGATTAAAAGGTAATGGTGATTTAGATAAGAAATGAGTTACTAATATCAATAAGCAGCTCTGTTGCAGGAGTTTGATATTTTGTGGTGTGTTTAAGACTGCGTGATCTCAGCCCTACGGGCAGAGTCACAGAATCACAGAATCTCAGCATGGTGGAAGTTGGAAGGGACCTCTGGAGATCATCCAGCCCAATACCCCCTGTAAAAGCAGGGTCAACACACAGGAACACATCCAGGTGGGTCTTCAAAGTCGCTAGAGAAGGAGACTCTACAACCTCTCTGGGCAGCCTGCTCCAGGGCCCCTGCACCCTCACACCAAAGAAGTTTTTGCTCATGTTGGGGTGGAACTTCCTGTAGTCCACCCTGCTGTTCATCATATGAGAGCACCAATGAACAGGGCCTGGCCCCTTCTTCTTGAGGCCTGCCCTTCAGGTAGTTATTAACATTAATAAGATCCCCTCTCAGGCTGCTCTTCTCTGGACTAAACTGCCCCAAGTCTCTCAGCCTTTCCTCACCAGACAGATGGTCCAGTGCCTTCACCATCCTCATGGCACTCTGTTGGACTCTTCTCTAGTATTTCCCTGTACCTCTTGAACTGGGGAGGCCAGAAATGGACACAATACCCCAGATCTGGCCTCACCAGGGCAGAGTAGAGTGGGAGAAGAACTGTGAGCAAATGATGAAAAAAATCTCAGATACAAAAGAACCCTCATTTTAAGAAATATTGTGACTGTTTTAAATGGAAGAACTTTACCACTCCTAATCCTGGGCAGAAGAGCTGCTAACTTAATCCAAGAGCTAGCAAAACCTGGCCCAGGATGCAGTGTGCTCTTGTGGCCAAGAAGGCCAATGGTTTCCTGGGGTGCACTAAGAATAGTTTGACCAGCAGGTCCAGTGAGGTTCTCCTCCCCATCTACTCTGCCCTTGTGAGGCCACACCTAGAATACTGTGTCAAATTCTGGGGTCCCAAGTTCAAGACAGACAGGGAACTACTGAAGACAGTCCAGTGGAGGCTACAAAGATGCTGAGGGGTCTGGAACATCTCTGTGAAGAGGAAAGGCTGAGAGACCTGGGGCTGTTGAGCCTGGAGAAGAGCAGCCTGAGAGAGAATCTGATCAATGCTCAGCAAGAGCTAAAGGGCAGGGGAGAAGAAGATGGGGCCACACTCTTCAGTGGTGCCCAACAACAGGACAAAGGACATCAGACACAAACGAGACCCAGGAGGTTCTGTCTGAAGAAGAGGAAAAACTTCCTTGCTGTAGCCCTGGAGCAGGCTCCCCAGAGAGGTTATGGAGTCTCCTTCTCTAGAGAGTTTCCAAACCTGTGTGGATATTGTGATCTTGGTTAACCTGCTGTAGCAGGGGGTTGGACTGGATGATCTCCAGAGGTCCCATCTAGTCCCCACCATTCTGGGATTCAGTGGGGACTTAGCCAATAGTATTTGTGAACATATCAGTTTATTTCTGAGTGAGTTGCACAGAAAACTGTGAAATAACACATCACAGTTCCTCTACAGGGCACAGCAATATGCACCTCACACACTTTTAAGTCCTGCATCTTCACTGTGCAAAGGAAAGGATGCTGCAGGGAAGCTGGTACAAGCACTGACCAGCTGGGTCTCAGGACACAGGTGACCTTGCATATTTTATTTAAACTGAGCATGGCTTTAGGGCTGCTGGACCCACCAGTTTGTTTTCACTAGGCACTAACTGGGAGTCTCACAGATGCTGCTTAGTTCTATGCTTATCTGTATTATGCTTTAAAAAAATAATAAAAGTTGAACTTACTTTGTTCGGGGTTGATGTACTAATCCTGGGACTTCTTTATTAGATTTAAGTCTTACATTAGAACTGGCACTTTTTTCCTGAAACACACAAAAAAGACACACAACAGAGGCACCATCAGTATTTATGAAGCACACAAAGTGTGACAGGCATTTGTCATCATAGTGTCACACTCCAGGGGCTTCAGACTCTTCCACTTATTCAAATGAATGAAAAAAAGCTCATCAGAAAAGACATTACAGGCAAAACGATTGATGCAGTGACCCTGGGTGGGCAATTTTTAATGTCACAGGCTCAGTGGCCTGGGGGATTGCCACCAGGTGAAATTCATCTGGGACTTGTCGTGATCAAACACTGTGCTGGCTAATAAATCTCCAGTGGTCCATGGAAAATGAGGTGTGTAGCTGTGGATTCACTGTTTGTCTCTATAACAACACCAGTTGGCATTGTTAATGGAATAAGGCAAAGCACTGAAAAGGCAAAGCCCCAGAGTCACCCTGGACCTGGAGGTTTGCTCAGAGCAGAGATGAGAAACATCAGCATCATATGGAAGATGGTATGTAAGAGAAAGCACGGATTACATGTGCCAGTGAGAAGAGCAGCAACAGCAGGCTCGACCTGCTCAGCTAGAAAATTGGACACAAGAGGCCCAAGGAAGCAAACCAAAATGTATTTATAGGGAAGAACATGAACATGTCCTCCATGGAGACCTACAGCCATTAAAAATATCCTTAAAAAGGGGTGGAGAGGGAAAAGAGTGTAATTGAGAGCCAACATTTCAAGGTAATGTTTTGTCGCCACACCAAAAGCTTCTGTAAACCAAAACATAGTGCATGCAGATCTACTGTCTGCAAAAACCTCGAGAAGGATGCATCCCCTTCCAGCTCTTTCCAGCACTGTGTGTTAGGGAAAGATGCTGCTGCAGATGGGAGAGAGCTGAGTCAAACCTTACAGCTCAAGTGCTCCACAAACCCAGATGAATTTCTCAGGCATGTCACGCCCATGACAATTTAAGGAACTTAAGCCAAAGAATCAGTGCTCTTGTGGGTAATTTTGGTGATTTTATTCTGTCTTCTTTAGCCCTTGGATGTCTGAATCACACAACACGATCTTTAAGGGACCTACTAGATCATGGAATTTAAAAAAAAAAAGACAACAAAAGAGGCTGTCTAGCAGTTAATATTTTAATGAATAATTCTATAAGGGCTGGAAACTTCAACTGCCTTAGCCTATTTAACACTGTTTAATGCATAGCTTCTAGTCCTCCTGAAGAGAAAACGGTGTCTTGCATGAAAATAAGTGAGAGAGAAACAAGCCTTTCTTCCAAGGCTTAACAAACACCTCACTGTGTTACATCCCACCAGCCACGGCTGCCCATGATGTCAAGTTAAAGCAGAAGCAAAGACAAAACTACTTGCTTTCAGAGCATCTTCTAATTTTAACAGTGTTAACTGGAGATGAACATGGTCATGGCATGTCCATGGCCATACAGCTCATCTGAGTTGATGCATGACTCATACAAGCCAAGCAAACTCACAGCTGTCAAGCGTAATAAAAATAGAGGGATAGGCCTTGTGGAGAAGACCTCAAAACCAGAAGTCTGCTAAATTCCAACCTCTTACCAAGGTAAGCCTTGATCCTCAAATCTGCTCCACCAGTTCATTTCTCACAATACAGAGGCAGAAACTGGAAATGGTCTGCACTGCACATTTGGATGGTTCAGAGGCAGGCACGTTCTGCAGCTGTAACACCTCCTGCCCACCTACTGCAACATGAGATGAGTTTGGGACTGCTGTCTGTCTCTGCATACCATCACCTTGGAGGCACAGGCCTTCCACCACCAAAACACTGCTGAAAATCCATTGCCTCAGTTGAAAGAAAGGCAAACTATGATCTTCAGCTTCTGTGTCAGGAAAAGTGATGTAACATTGTTGTGCAAACATGGCTTTCTGCACCTCTGCTTGTGGTTTGGTGTCAGGGCAGCTCTACTGGTAGCTGTAAATCCAGCACAAATCCAAGCCTAAAGAAACTTCCATCACTTAGGAATAAATAGAAAGAAACAAGGGAAATATATATTGAAGGGAGAGACAAGAGCTACTGGAGACAGTTGAGTGAAGGATATGAAGATGCTGAGGGCACTGGAGCATCTCTGTGAGGAGGAAAGGCTGAGAGACCTGGGGCTGGTTAGCGTGGAGAAGAGTAGCCTAAGAGGGAACCTGATCAATGCTTAGCAAGAGCTAAAGCTAAAGAGAATGGGGACAGACTCTTTTCAGCAGCACCCAGTGACAGGGCAAGGGGCAATGGGCACAAACTGGAGCCCAGGAGGTTCACCCTAAACATAAGGAAAAATTCTTCCCTGTGAGGATGCTGGAGCCCTGGAGCAGGCCGCCCAGAGAGGTTGTGGAGTCTCCTCCTCTGGAGAGATTCTAAATCCACCTGGACATTGTGATCCTGGGCAACCTGCTGTGGGTGACCCTGTTTTAGCAGGGGAGTTGGACCAGATGATCCACAGATGTCTCTTCCAGATCCCACCACATTAGGATTCTCTTTGTGGGGCCCAGCACAACATTCAGAATATTGACTGACTCACACAGGAAGATAGAAATAAAATTCCAGTTTACTTGACTGCAAGATCCTAAAATTTACTTCTTTCCCTCCTACTTCTTCTGATACTTAACACACCTCCACTACCTATTACTTAAAATTCTTCTGTTTACTCAGAGTATGCTACCTTCTCCATCTGCTGCTCAGCAGGAACACACAGAAAAAAAGAGGAATTAGGAGAAAAATAAACCCCAAGTGGGTCCCAAATTGGCTCACTGCTATGTTTACAGCTATTATTTACAGCAGTGAGATTCTATCACACTAACCAAAATATTGGCTTTGATAAAAATAAATATGCAAAATAATTCTTCTGATACAAATGTATAAAGTTTTCCCCCTCCCCCTCCATCACTTACTGATTCATCAGAAATTAAGAGTTTGGACTCTTAATACTGAGCTTACAGAGAAACCCAAGATGCTTTGATGTAGTCAAATTGCTCTTGCAGGCTGACTTGACTTTGGCCGAGGGTCACTGCTGTCAATCCAATCTCACTTTCTCCTTTATTTAACATAAAAGAAGTTACAGTACATCAGGAGAAACCTCAACTCATTTTAGAGTCCTAATCTGTTGCAAATAGAAATTAAGATGCAAAAGCTTGGTTTTACTCCTGTTCTGCTCACCAGAATTATTTACAGGAGATGCACTGAACGATGCCTTACACCACAAGATCCACAGGAAACCCTCCGGAGTGCTGTGCTCAGCTAGCAGCATTAGCCAGTCTACACTAAAAAGGTAGAGAGTGGACATTTTACTCCCCACTATTTTACCATTAATCATTATCAAGGTAAAGCTGTCATCCAATCTAGGTGATTTCATTTGATAGATGTGTTAATTACTGCTAATTCCTCCATAAAGGATGCAGAGCATTCAGAATTTCAGGGCATTAACAGATGGCAGTGACTCTGCTGCCAGATGCTATTAACACAGTAACAGCCACTACTGCCATTGTAATTAAATATCTGTCAATGTTTCCCTTGCTGCTTCCCCTCTTCCAAACCCATTTCTAGAGAGATGTGAACTTTGTTCGAAGCATTTTGATTTGTTTCATCAGACTGCCACAGATGGACTCAGGTAAGCTGTTAGAAATCCTTCTTCCCAACTATCTTAACACTCATGGCTTGCTAGAGGAGGGCTCTTCTGGCTGAGATGCTTCCATAACTGCTAACATATTCTATGGAAGACTGTATATACATTTCCTGAGCCAACAATGTGCCCTTGTGGCCAAGAAGGCCAATGACATCCTGGGGTGCATCAAGAAGAGTGTGGCCAGCAGGTCAAGGGAGGTTCTCATCCACCTCTACTCTGCCCTGGTGAGGTTTCATCTGGAGTACAGGTACAGTTCTGGACTGCCCAGTTCAAGAAGGATAGGAAACTGCTTGAGAGGGTACAGCAAAAGGCTATGAAGATGATGAGGGGACTGAAACATCTGTCTTATGAAGAAAGGCTGAGAGACTTGGGGCTGTTTCGCCTGGAGAAGACTGAGAGGATATCTTCTCAATGCTAATCAATAGCTAGAGGGCAGAGGGCTAGAGGATGGAGCCAGACTCTTTTAAGTGGTGCCCACTGACAGGACAAGAGGTAAGAGGAGCAAACTTGAAAATAGGATGTTCCATCTAAGCATGAGAAGGAACTTCTTTACTTGGAGGGTGGTAGAACACAGGCTGCCCAGAGAGGTGGTGGAGTCTCCTGTTCTAGAGTCATTCAAAACCTGCCCGGGCACCATCTTGTGCAACCTGCTCTAGGTCAACCTGCTCTGGCAGGGGGGGTTGGACTTGATGATCTCCAGAGGTCCTTTCCAATCCTATCATTCTGTGCTTTTGTGATTTTATTAATTTTTCAATTGACTAAATTAGTCAGGAAGGAATCAAAGATGATAGAACCACTCTCCTACCTAATCTAATGGCTGCTTTTCATTAACTTACAGCCACATTTTGATTTTTAACTGGTTTTCCTCTAAAGTTATAGTAAGTAAATGGGGGGGGAAAACCCTGAAAAAGTAAAACTTAGTGTAAGCAAAATGTTTGGTTTGGTTTGTTGGTTGTTTTTTGTTTTGCTTTGTTTTGTTTTCTAGTTGCCAAGCTCTTTTTTTGCTTCATTTAAAAACAGCTGAACTATCCAAG
This sequence comes from Ramphastos sulfuratus, assembly GCA_013399055.1. Lineage (NCBI taxonomy): Eukaryota > Metazoa > Chordata > Aves > Piciformes > Ramphastidae > Ramphastos > Ramphastos sulfuratus. Next base: position 148,733 of record WBNM01023833.1, read on the forward strand.
TTGGATCCTGCAGGTACCAATGTTTGAAGGTGCACATTCCCCCAAATTAATGCAATTTTTAAGAGCAATTTGTCTCTGCAGATTTGCTACTAAACCATGCTGAAGATGACAGAAATGCCAGAGGTCTCTCCAGGTAGTGATCATGTTTTACACAATATTGGTAGTTTACAGCAATTCAAAGATGTATCAAATCATATTCCTGCCTTATATCGAGATGACACGTTTCCTCCAAGGAGCCCACTGAGCCTTTCAAACTGCTTTCTGGAGTCATGTAATTCATCAGGAAATTCATTTAGGGAAAAAATAAAGGAAGTATTTATTTTCTTTTTCTACCATAAACTACTTTTAAAAATAATTGTATTTGAAATGAAGGGAACCAAATGCATCAGTTAGAAGCAGTGTGAAAGATGAGATGTAGAATCTCTGCATGCCAGCCCAGTACTTTTACCTCCCCCAGTTATGAGGGACCAGCCTCAGGTAATAACGTTTTCCATGAACTGAATTTGTGCATCAGGGTGAACAAGGAAGAAGTACTGACCCATGAGATTTGACTCAAGTTTCCTTGTTTTATGTATACATGAAAGCCTCTTTCTTCTTTCTCTAGCTAACTGGAGGCAAAACCACCTGAAAAATGTTATTTAGGGTAACTTTATAATGAAGGGGCAAACCAAGCATTGGAAAAGCTCAGATATTGGTCACAGAAGATTATTCTCGGATGCAGTCTCGTTGGTGGAATGATACTACCATGTTGCAGAGGGCTAGAAGCCCTCTGCTGTGAGGCCAGGCTTAGACAGTTGGGATTGTTGATCCTGGAGACAAGAAGATCCCAGGGAGATCTTCTTGTGGCCTTTCAGTGCTCAAAGGGGTCAGTAAGAAAGGTAGGGGCAGAGTTTTTATCAGGGCCTGTTGTGACAGGACAAGGAGAGATGGTTCGAAACTAAAACAGGGCGATTTATACTACAGAGAAGGAAGACATTCTTGACACTGCGCGTGGTGAGACACTGGCCCAAGCTGCCCAAAGAGGCGGTAGAGGCCCCACCTCTGGAACCATTCTAGGTCAGGTTGTTTGGGGCTCTGAGCGACCTACTCTAGATGCTAATGTCCCCACTGACTGCAAGAGGATTGCATAGAGCACCATTAAAGGTCCCTTCCAATCCGAACCAGTTTGTGATTCTAAACATCAGGGGCTTTCTGGTTCCATTGTTCCATGTTGAGTCAGATCAAGAAAATTAACATCACAGGCCTAACCAAAGCCAAAACACCTGTATCCGTAGCACTGCATGAAATTTCATTTCAAATAGGAAATGACCTTACTTCTACAACAGGAATCACATTACCCATGTAATAAAACTCTGTGCTTCACAGAAAATGAGAACACAAGCAGAAAGCAGAGGGAGGGGACACATCTGCAAGATTTCCAGTGGGAAACAATTAGCAAAACGGAACTGAAAAACATCCCCTCTACAAACAGCTTTGCAAAAGGCTGAAAACTGTCCATCACAGTTAGATACACCAAGAATTAAGGTGACAAGGGATTGCTTTAGAGCATGAAGAACACTTGCTTGCATCAAAAGATATCCAGAAATGCCGCAAATTAAAACGCCACAGGCTGAAAGGAGACCTGCTCTCCAACTCTCATTAATATACCAGATCTTTAATGGCTTTGGTACATCAGAGCGGTTGGAAGTTTTATCTAGTGAATGAAAAATAGATGGAAGGAAGGTAAAAACTGTATTGCTGAAAACTTACAAAACTAGACTGACTCTCGAGAAAACTTCAGTGATTTTAAGGCACTTGACACACCTGACTCTGCTCTTTTGCCACTATGTTTCTCTCCTGGATGGTACTGAATAACAACCTGGCTCAAATATTACCTTTCTGCTTATTAAGCCTGTGTCATCAATTATTCTCTCTCTTACTCAACAAGCCTTTAGAAAAACAAAGTTATTTATAGCAAACCCAGGTATTACTCCTGCTCTCAGTTTTTCATGCATGCCTCCTGAAGGCAGTTCCCCACTACATGGAAAGAGTTGGCAGCAAGGATGAAGTAGAGTACGGCGTGAAGTCTGTAAAACATCTTATAGCCAGGAATAAATGGTGTAGACAGTCTTGAGAGAAACTTGGTGTATGCAGATGATCCTTGAGGTCTCCTTCCAACCTTACCATTCTATGATTCTATGATTCTATGATGCAGCCCTTCTGCAGCAGGGCAGGTAGCCATCTCCTTTCTGCTTTAGGAAGAAACATTTCTGCAGAGCTTCTTCTTGGGATGGTTTTGAAGAGCTTTATGTTCTTCAAACTTGTATGAGAGAAGATATCTAGGGAACAAGATGTGTCCTGCTTTTGTGGCTTTTGAAATAGTCTAAAATCTCAGCAGCTGTAGTGACTCTAAAGCTGGTTTTCTAAAGGCAAAACTGAACTTTTTCAGGTTGCATTTGGAATGTCCTCTACGCTCACCCTTTGTAAAGTCAGTTCCCTGAGGGATGCCTCCACATCACACACAGACAAGTGAAGTCTCCTAAGATCTTCCTGTAATGTCAAAATCAACTAAGACTGGTGACTTTTCACGCACGCACGTGCTACCTCACTGCCTTAATGCTAAGGTCTGGGTTGCATTTTAAGCTGGGCTCATTAAAGAGATGATGGCCATCAAACAGCCACTTTGAGGAGGCATTGAAAGTAACACTTAGTTCCCTCCATCTGCAAAACAACACATTGATGGTTTCTCCTCTTGTAGAGTCTGCATTTGTTCTGTCTTTCATCTGTAAATTGCAAGCTTGAGTAGAGCAGGTTTACTACACACTTCTTATTACCTCCAGGCAGTTCCATAAAGTGCACCGAGACCCTCCTAGATGTCAGGACAATGACAGTGTCCCCTTAATCCAGGGAATTTTGCAGGATACACACAAGACATTTTTTCCCTCTTGTTCAAACGTAAGATTTACAAAGGATGGAGAAAGGGAAAACAGTAAAAGAGGAAGCCTTCCTGGGTTTGTTGTTTACAAGTAAGAGAAGAGGAAAAAAGTTATGAATTAGAAGATATAGTGCAAATGACAGGACACCACTAAGCCAAATTTAAACAGAAATCACAGAATGGTTTGAGTTGGGAGTACCCTTAACCATCACCTAGTTCCAATATTACAGAGATAGGAAATTTTGATTGAGGTAACCCTGAGAAGTGAGATGACAGAAAACTGAGAGAAACACTACTCAGCAGTACAAATGCAACAGGAAAGTTTAGAGCATTCACAGCATGTAGGGATAAGTTAATGGCATAAAGACAACAGAATCACATAAAGAATCACAGAATCATTTTGTTTGGAAGCATCCTTTAAGATTGTCAAGCTCAACCACTAACCCAGCACTGCCAGGTCACCACTAAACCATGCTCCTCAGCGCCAACATCAACACTGCATTTCAGTCCCTCCTGGGGTGGGGACTCCACCACTTCCCTGGGCAGCTTGTTCCAGGGCTTGACAACCCCCTCAAGGAACAAATTGTTCCTAACGTCCAACTTCAACCTCCCCTGACACAATCACCTCAACAAATCCCAATAACACACAGACATTCTCACACCCATTACCTCCACATGTTTCCAGCCCCCAGAGGCTGACACCAGGAGAAACACCTCTGAGCACGTGGAACACCACACACAGCATGCTCCTGCAGATGGGCACTGGCTCGCTAACTGCACTTCCTGCCCTTGGAGTTGTATGGCTGACAAAGGGGAAAACCCATATTAATTCCCGTTCCTAAAGGGCAAGAATTCCCTGAACTAAGCTTTCAGTCTCCCAACGCTGTCCAAGGCTCAAATGTTTAGAGTTTTGTAGTTAGCAATTTATATAAATGTCATAATTGAAACATATTTCCAAGGACTGTATCTTGTTCATCTCAACATCTCTTTTTCCTTGCATTCATTCCCAAATTTGTGTAAGACTTGTGTAAGACAATGTGTAAGACGTAACGCCTGGGAGAATTAACTTTGAGTTCTTGCTACGTGGCACATTTCAGCAAGAGTGGGTCAAATGTGCATTCTAAATGACATCATAGTTTGAATATTATGAAATATAAGTACTGTGAACACACAAGTATTATGGTTGCAGGAGAAGGCTTCAATCTGACTGATGCATTTTCTTCCCTTCTTTTTATTGTTCTGAATAACAGAAAGAACAATTATTACTCCATAGAATGGCTTAGGTTGGAAGGGACTTTAGAGATAATCTACTCCAACCTCCCTGCCATGGGCAGGGATGCCTCTCAACTACACTTGATTGCTCACACAAGGCCTCATCCAACCTGGCCTTGAACACCTCCAATGAGGAGGAATCCACAACCTCTCTGCCACCTGTTTCAGTGTCTCACCACCCTTCTATGGAAGAACATCTTCCTAAGATCCAGTCTAATCCTGCTCTCCCACAGCTTAAAACCCTTCCCCCTTGTCATGTCACTAGGTATCCTTATGAAAAGTCCCTCTTCAGCTTTCCTGTAGGTTTCTTTCAGGTATTGGAAGGCAGCTATAAGGTCCCCCTGGAGTCTTCTCTTCTCCAGGCTGAGGAACTCCAGCTCCCTCAGTCTATCCTCATAGCAGAGGTGCTCCAGCCCTTGGATCACCTCTATGGCCCTCCTCTGGCCTCACTGCAACAGTTCCATGTCCTTCTTATGATGGGGACACCAGAACTGGATGCAGTATTCAAGATGGGGTCTCACAAGATCAGAGAAAAGGGGAAGAATCACCTCTCTTGACCTGCTGGCCACATTTCTCTTGAGTGTGGCCACACTCCTACTTCACAAAGACTGTTGGAGCATGTGCACTTACTGAAATTTCTGATCCTTAGATGTAGAAACATGGATTTTGTCTGGATTCTCCAAACAATCTTACCTGAAAGTAATACTGAGAATAGATACCATATATTCCAGAATGAAGGGTGATCATAAACAGTTTACAAATTTCATAAGCCATTCAAATCAGGAATGCAAGATAGGTTTGCAAGTGTTTATGTCCTCTAAGCTTCCATGGACAAAGAGGAGATAAATAAGTATATCTCCTCGGTGGCACCAACAAGTAAATATATTCATCAAGGATGTATAAAAATAGCTTTGATGCTCAAGATGCTGCAGATTAGAGGAAGATATCCAAGCCAATACTGGGTCAAGAATCAGTTTTAAAATCCAATTACAGGCCTGGAAATATTAATGTTCAACATTTAAGATGTCAGATATTTAAGAGTCCCAAAATGATTGTATGCCTATTATGGCCTTCACTGTCCATACTGATTTTCATCAATAAAGAATCATGGAATGTTTTGGATTGGAAGGGACTTTTAAAGGTCATCTAGCCCAAATCCCTGCAGCAAGCAGGAACATCTGCAGCTAGAGCAGGCTGCTCAGAGCCCCAACCAATCTCACCTGGAAAGGTTCCACAGATGAGGCCATCTACCACATCTCCAAGCAACCTAGACCACTGTTTCATCATCCTCAGTGTAAATTTTTTTTTCCTTCTCTCTACTCTCAATCTCCTGCTTTGAGTTTAAACCATCCCCCCTTGCCCTGTCACAACAGGCCTTGATAAAATGTCTGTCCCCAGCTTTCTTCTCTGACCCTTTAAGTAGTGAATGGTCACCAGAAGGTCCTCCTGAAGCCTTCTCTTCTCCAGGCTGAATGACTCCAACTCTCTCAGTGTGACCTCACAGCAGAGAGCTTCCAGCCCTCCCAGCATTGCTGTGGCCTGCTCTGGCCCTAATCCAACAGATCCATGCCTCTGCTATACTGAGCAGTCCAGAGCTGGCCCCAGCACTGCAGGGAGGGTCTCATCAGAGTGGAGCAGAGAGGCAGAATCTGCTTCCTCCACCTGCTGCCCACACTGCTGGGGATGCAGCCCAGGATACCTTCATCTTACCTTCTGCACCGCCTGTTGCCAAAACCACCCTTCATAGGTAGGGAAGGATGTGGAGAAGACTCAAAATGAGCTCTGCCCTCCTTTTCCAGAAAGTAGCAAATCTCTTTTCCAGAAGCGTGTCAGTGCCAGCTGAACGCAGCTGCTGTGCATCAGTCCCAGCAGTGCCATGGCCACAAAACAGATCAGCCTCAGGATAAAGATTCTGTCCCCTGGGGAGAGACTGGACATAGAAAAGGAGGCCTTGTACCTTGTTAGACCAGGCTTTCCAAGGATGACTCCTTCACTTACCCACTCCTTGATTAGAATGTGGAATAGCATTGTGAAACTCCATGAGATTAGCTTCCTGAAAGCTTCACATGATGGTATGGAGGGCCACAAAAGGGAGGTATACTTCAAACTATCACCTAATCTCATCACCTGAGGGCACATCTCCAAACCACTTCAACAGATTTCTGCCTAACCTGTTCTCCAAACTCCTACCCTGCAGGTTTTCTCAACAGCCTGTCTATCACGTTGTCACCTCCCTATAAGTTCAAATGTTTATCCTACTGCCTAGCTTAAATCCTTGCCTGATGTCTTCTCTCATGGTCACGGAGAAAAACTGATTGTCACACCTTTCAAAGCAACCTTTTACGTACTGGGGGACTTGCCTTTCCTTCTGTATTTTTAGGCTAAACAAATCAATTCCTTCCATCTTCCATTACAGCTTACATTTGCTCTTCTTGTCCCTCCCCTCTGGGCTCTTTCCCATCTGCCTGCACCTTTTCTGTAGTGTACCTTTCCAGTGTTGGTCACAGTATTTAAGGCCTCGCTACAGTTAGGATGTGGCACATATACTGCTATATTTAAGAAGTTCCTGTTCTCAGTGTGGTGTCCTCAAACCAGTGAGCTTAAGCCAGTGTATTCAGAGATGGCATTTCTCTGCCTGCAGCAGCCCTAGCTGAGACTCATCAGCAAATGGATGGAAGCTGCACGTGTCTCTACCAACTATTTTGACTGTTGAGGTTTTCCCTGAAAAAGGAAAGCAGGTCAGATCACTTACTTGAGGATGAGAGAGCCCAACTCCAACAAAAACAGAGGCAAGTCTGTAGAACTCAATTCAAGAAGGATAGGGAACTGTTTGAATGAGTCCCAGTGTAGGGCCTCAAAGATGATGGAGTTGAACATCTGCCCTATGAGGAAAGGCTGAGGGAGCTGGGGATCTTTAGCCTGAAGAGGAGGAGACTGAGAGATGACCTCATTCATGTTTATAAAGATGTGAAGGGCACTGCCAGGAGGATGGAGCCAGGCTCTGCTCAGTGATGTCCAATGATAGGACAAGGGGCAATGGGTGCAAGCTGGACCAGAGGAGGTTCCATGTGAACATAAGGAAAAACTTTTTCACTGTGAGGGTGACAGAGCCCCAGAGCAGGCTGCCCAGAGAGGTTGTGGAATCTCTTTCTCTGGACACTTTCAAAACCAGCTTGGATGTGTTCCTGTGTGACCTACTCCAGGTGATCCTGCTCTGGCACTTGCAATGAGGAGAAAGCTGGAGTTTAGTGGGGAAACACTGCTTCATTTTTCACTGCAGTCTTGTAGTATTAGCATTCAATTACCTCCCTACACTTAATTAACTCATTGTTGAATCTTAATGCGATAACGAGAACTTTAATTCAAACCATATTCCACATCAATGACCCTAACAGCAAAAATAGATTGTATTAAAGACACCAAAGCCCTGTAATCCCTCTGCCTTTTTATAACACTACACAGCAGCTGCAGTGGGCCAAGAATGTTCCCTGGTCGCTAGTAAGAACACGAACAAAATTTATATTGAAATCAAAATTGGTTAGCTGTGACTAAGATTTCTCACTGTGATTAAGATTTCTCACTTGTTTCATCTCCCTGTTGAAAGAGCAGCAAACACAGTGCTCAGGGCTCTCTGCAGATCCTGTGTCTGTGGTCAACCGAAGATCATGTTAGGTCACTCGTTCTGTCAAAACTTTCAACTTCTGAATAACCCATAGCAGAGAGCCAAGACATTTCATAGATTTATAGGCTCATAGAGCGGATTGGATTGGATTGGAAGGGACCTTAAAGATCACCTAGTTCCAAGCCCCCTGCCATAGGCAGGGACACCTCCCACTAGACCAGGCCTCAGCCAACCCGGCCTTGAACACCACCAGGGAGGGGACATTCACAACCTCCCTGGGCAACTTGTTCCACTGTCTCACCACTCTCACTGGAAAAAATTTCCTCCTAATCTCCAGTCTAAATCTTCCCTCCTCCAACTTCCACTCATTCCCTCTCAATCTATCACTACAAGCCCTTGTAAAAAGTCCTCCATGGTTTTTTTTTTAGCCCCCTTCAGGTACTGGAAGGCTGCTCTAAGGTCTTCCTAGACCCTACGAAGAGAGACTGAGAAATCTGGGGCTGTTTAGTCTGGAGAAGACTGAGAGGAGATCTCATCAATGTATACAAGTATCTGAGAGTTGAGTGTCAAGTGGATGGGACCAATCTCTTTTCGCTGGTTAGCAGCAATAAGACAAGAAGCAACTGCTACAAACCAGAACATAGAAGGTTTCACCTCAACATGAGGAGAAACTTCTTCACAGTGAGGGTAATAGAGCACCGGAACAGGCTGCCCAGAGAGGTTGTGGAGTCTCCTTCTCTGGAGATTTTCAAAATCTCTGCTTGGATGCATTCCTGAACGAACTACCCTAGGGGATCCTGCCTTGGCAGGGAGGTTAGACTCGATCTCTGGAGGTCCTTTCCAACCTCTAAAGTTCTGTGATTCCAATTCTTCAGGCTAAACAGCTCAGCTCTCAAAGCCTGTCCCCATAGGGAAGGTGCTCCAGCCCTCCTAGCAACTCACTAAGCAGTTAGTGGGTGCAGAGAATGCTCAAGATGTTGTCAAGCCTCATCTGACAAGACAAACACTTGGATGATTAGGTGGTCTTCTCCTAATCCTCAGTGTTTAGTTTAAGCCTCAAATTCCTGGAGCTTAAAATTTCTTTCAATTAACATTAGACACACTGCCGTGAGCTTTTTATGAAGGCATACTTTTGGCTTCCCAGATCCCCCAAAGAATGACAGAATCATTAAAAGAAAAGACCTCTAAGAGATTAGACTTGATGTGGCCCTGGGTAGCCTGATCTAGCTGGAGCCTTCCCTGATTACTACGGGAAGGCTGGACATGATGACCTTTGAGGGTGCCTTCCAAGCCAATGCAATCTGTGAATTTGTGAATCACCGTCAATCATCAACCCAACACTGCCATGCCTACTAAACCATGTCCCAAATCTAGATGGTTTTTGAACACCTCCAAAGATGGTGACTCCATCACTTCCCTAGGCCGCAAAGGACCCTGGGAGCTCCAGAGCCACCTCCATGGACATCAGGCACATGCTCTCCTAGACCAATCAGAAACGTTAATAGTACAATATAGGTTCAGAGAAAAGTTTTCAATATTGCAAGGTATTTATTTATCTCTTGGTAGGTCCCTCATTGAGAGTGCAATTTCACTGTCAACTGATGGCCATTTGATTGACATCTGCCACTAAAAAGGTCCCTGCCATGCACTTTTGGTATGTTGCTTCTGCCCAGATTAGGACCTGTCCAGCCCTGTAAGGAGTCCTGTTAACTCACAGATCCGCCTGAAAACAAAACTTTATTTTTCCCATGGGTTCATCCACATCAACTGGCAAAGCATCAGGGAGAGAAGGCATGGCTGGGGGAAACCTTCCCTCTCTCGGTTTCCATCAGAAAGCTCACCCCTTTGGAAAGCTGCACATCATTAGTTGTTCTCCTCTGTCTCCATTCCTACCTCGGCAGCCTTTAGCTGCTTAAGTACAAACACTGCTGTGAGCAGCAACACTGATGTCTCTATTGTAGTTGACTGATGGCTTTGCTTTCTCCTTCCTTTTTCTCCTACACTTGAGGCAACTTTGCAAACCCTTTATTTGATACAACTTGTGTCTTTTTATGATTATAAACATTGCCCAGTGACACAGCTGCAAAGAATGTTCCAGAGGAGAAACCAGAGATGTCAGGAATAAGTTCTACACCCCAAATATTCAATAAACTGCACTTCCCAAATGAATTACGAAAGCAAATTTCACAGTGTTAATGACTTTGCCGAAAGAATCTCTCAGACATTTAGAATTAATGAACACCTAAATATTGACTAAAACATTTCAAGAATGACTACTTATCAGAATACAGTGAGTAATCTCCAGACAAAAAAGCCCAAACAAACAAACAAAATCCCAAACCCCAAACACAATAGAATCATAGAACGGTTCGGATCGGATAGAACCTCCAAAGGCCATCTAGCCCAGCCTCTCTTCAGTAAGCAGGGGCATCCTCTACTAGATCAATAGATAGTATCACAGATAATAATAAGTAACATGATTTAATTCTACTTGCTGTACTCCGTCTCTTGTTATATTTGGTCTAAGGTATCAGCCTACCATAAAAGCCAGCCAGAATTCTTCAAGCCCTACCAGTATTAGAAATACTGGCCAGAAATACTTGTCATATTGCAGCTCAGTTTCCAAAAAGTAAGATGCTGGACTTTCACCGCCAGGAAAATACAATGTGCAAAGGACAATAAAAAATGGACTTGTTTAATATTGTTGGAAGGCAACAGATCAAATGAATCCAAGTGCTCTTAATCCTGTAGGACTGTGGCATGACAAACACACTTCATTTAGATACTCAGCCCCTGTGAGTCAAATCAGTCTGGAAGGTTCAGCTACGCAATTGCTGGCTGTGATTCATTGCACATGAGGTGATGATTTCCAGTCCTCAGCAAGCTAGGCAGCCTTCTCCTTTGCAGAGGCAGACAGTTTTACCTTGGATTAAATTTATTGATTTTTCCACTGTGTATAAATAACAGCGGCGTCAGGCAATTGCAGATGAGTTCACCCGACTGCGCCAGTAATGGGGTTTGCTAATTTTTCCAAAGCACTCATAAAACACGAGACAATGCTGTCTTCATAATTAGGTGTAACTGCAGAGGCAGCTTCTGCAATATCTATCTCTCCATCTCTCCAAGAAAAATATGTTGACACAGACATGACCTTAAGAAGTTTGGGCTTTATATTTACTCATTGCAGGGCTCAGTATCTTCAGCCACAGCCGGTCCTGTTCATTACAGTGAGCCTACCTGTAGTGGTAAGCCCTGACCCCAGAAGAAAGATAGCAGAAGGAATGAGTATCTCTCAAAGAAACCAAGCCTCTTTGTTGTTTAATTCAGGACTGAGTCCCTCACTAATTCTAGTCAAGATCCCTTATATAAACCTAACAAACTAGGGAAAAAAATGGAACAAACTCTCATTCTTCATCTTGAATCAGGGAAAATTCAGGAGCAAAACTTAAGTTTTCATTTTGGATAAGGAAAAAAATCAGAAGCAAACCTTAACTCTTCATCTTGGATCAGAAAAGCATGAGGAGCAAACTCAAATTCTTTATCTTGGCTCAGCTGTAGGCATGCAGATGCCCAGTCTCAAAGCCAGGATGACTGCTCTAAGATCATCTTTTTCATCCACCTTACTTTGAAGCAGCAATGCTCAACCACTCAGATAGCATATTTGCCTATTTACAGTGAAAACGTGTCCTGGAAACTGTCTCTGATTGGAATCAGGGAAGTTTCACAGAAAAAAAAATCTTTTAGGGAATCATTTTGGTTGGAAGAGATCTTTAAGATCATCAAGTGAACCACAGAACCATAAGTGAACCATGAGGGTCTTCAGATGAGCTGAAGTGTAAATACATTGCAGGCACTGATTCTGAGACCAGTGTACAGAGGGATTTTTGTATTATTTTAAAGGGGAAGATAAGGAGATCCTTTTTCAAGCCCATCTTGCTATCCTTCCACATTTCTGCTAATTAATTAGACTGACTGAATCTGAGCTTTGACTAATGCCAAAGCATCATATAACAAAGGTATTAAATGCTCTTCATTCTGTAGTAAACTTGCTCCTTGAATCTGCACCTTTTTGACCTACGTATCCTGTAGCATTAGTACATGGGGAAAATGTTGTAAAGTAACACTACTTCAAGTAGTGTTTTCTTTTGTTATTAAAAGAATTCTCATCTTTATATCTATTTTATTCCGGTTACATTGGTTGCTCTGAACATGTGACACTCCCTGTTTTTCCTAAGGCTTTTGTCACCATCTCTCTGGGCATTCTGACAGCCTTCACAGATATGTGATAAAGTACTAGCACCAATATGAAGAATTCTCTTCACAGAATCACAGATTTGTTTGAGTTGGAAGGGATCTTTCAAGGTCATCTAAATCAGGTTGCTCAGAGCCCCAAACAACCTCACCTGGAATGCTTCCAGGGATGGGGCACCCGCCATCTCCCTGGACAACCTGGAAACTTTCACTGTAAAAAGTTTCATCCTTCTATCTAGTCTGAATCTCCCTTGGTTTAAAACCATTATCCCTTCTGTCACAACAGGCCTTGATAAAATGTCTGTCCCCAGCTTTCTGATCAGCCCCTTTAAGCACTGAAAGGCCCCCAAAAGGTCTCCCTGGAGCCTTCTCTTCTTCAGACTGAACAACCCCAACTCTCTCAGCTTGGCCTCACAGAAGAGGGCTTCCAGCCCTCCCAGCATTGCTGTGGCCTCCTCTGGCCTCACTACAACAGGTCCATGTCTCTGCTGTGCCAAGGACTCCAGAGCTGGCCCCAGCACTGCAGGGAGGCTCTCAGCAGAGTGGAACAGAGGGGCAGAATCTCCTCCCTCCACCTGCTGCCCACACTGCTGGGGATGCAGCCTAGGACTGAAACCAGTAAACCTCTGTTCTCTATACCTACAATGACACCAAGAATCATGGTGACATACAAATTGACCATTAACTTGGAAGTCTGAATGGCAATGCTGTTACCTGTTTCCCCATCCAACACTTTGATGGTGGTATTCAACTGAAGTCCTTGCTTCGCAATCCCAGTGCGTCTTCCCTTTCCTGACAGCTATCGCTCCTGCTCCTAGTCCACTCCCATGACTTTGTTTCTGACTTTATCCACATAAGGCAATGAGCTTGAAGCAAAAGCAGAATAATTATCTGGTATCTCCCACCCCAGTGTTAAGTTCTTCTAAACTCAATCACGAAGAACCTCTCGCAGCTCACAATTTGCCAACGAGACACACCAAAGTAATACACGATTTCACATTCTGCTTTTGAAGACAAGCTATTAAATTCACATCCTCTACTACTGTAATCAAGAATAGTTAATTAAGCTGTTCCCTCGATATGAATTTTTATCATTCTGCACCAGCCATACATCACTTTTATAGGACTCAGACTGTGGCCATGATGCATGTTTGTAATCCGTCTTTCCAAATTAATCTGTCACCATTTCTAAACTTCAACCACATACATTTTGTCTTGCCAGTAACTGGGTCAAGTCTGGGGACATTGAGGGGGGGAGGTGATAGAAACCAGTGCTGAGGAAAAGGACTTCGGGGTGCTGGTGGAGAAGAAGCAGACAGCATGCACTTGCAGCCTAGAAGGCCAATGGCTTCCTGGGCTGCACGAGAAGATGCACTGTCAGCAGATCCAGAGAGGGGATTCTGCCACTTTGCTCTGGTGAAACCTCACCTGGAGTACCACACCCACATCTGGAACCATCAATACAGGGAGGACATGGACCTGATAGAGCAGGTCCAGAGGAGGGTCACAAAAATGATCAGGGAGTTGGAGCAACAAGGGCAGGCTGAGTGAGCTGGGGTTATTCAGCTTGGAAAAGAGAAGGCTCTGGGGAGACCTAACAGCAGCCTTCCAGTACCTAAAGGTGCCCACAAGAAGGCTGGAGAGAGACTGTTTACAAAGGTTTGCAGTGATAGGATATGGGGCAGTCGTTTGAAATTACAGAAGAGCAGATATAGGTTGGATGTTAGGAACAAGTTATTTATAATGAGAGTGGTGGAGCACTGGAACAGGTTGCCCAAGGAGGTGGCTGAGGCCCCATCCCTGAAGATATACAAACTGAGGCTCAGCAGGGCTCTGGGTGACCTGATCTAGTTGAGGATGTCCCTGCTCACTGAAGGGGGATTGGACTAGATGACCTTCAGAGGTCACTTCCAACCTGGGTGATTCTATGATTCTATGACTGGAGAGTGAGTGATGCTGGAGCACCACTTCAGAAATGGGTCTCAGTGGAAAGCTCAATTACAAATCTCTCTGTGGTTTGCCCCGCAACGTGATACAAAACTTTATTGTTATTTTAGAGCTCTATGTTTGTGCTGCTTTGTGTTCTTTAAGTAAACTCAGCTTTATGCTCTGCGCTACTCTTCTAAAATCCATTTAATAACTTACATGGTGATCATTGGCATACATATGCAGGAGTCACAAGTACAGGCCACAGAATGAGGGAGATCTGTGGTGTTAGATTATTAAAAACATGGACAGATGATAAGGATCTAGGTCTAAATTTATTAGGAGCAAAAACCCCTGATAGCTTTCTACTGCATTCCCTCAGCTTAAGGACAGGCTAATGCCTTCTTCTCCAGAAGAAATCCTTCAAACACAGCAGCCAGAGGAGTAAGATGTGAATCATTCCTGGTTTAAAGCACTCGGAGAAGGACCATACAAAAAGAATAATAAATGACATCACTATTTGGCTCTATGACTTAATCAGAAGAAAAGAGTTTTATGAATTAAAAAAGAGAACAAGATGAACATTGTCCCAAGCTAGTGCTAGTGCTGTGAACACTCCGATGTTATGCTGTGAGCACCTGCTAAAATTGACTCCCAGGAAAACAAGGAGAACAGAAGACAGAGTAGATGGAAATGTCTCCTCATGCAACCTTTTGTGAATCATTGAGTCACAGAATTGCCTTGGTTGGAAAAGACCTCTTGTGATCACCGAGTCCAACAGTCAACCTAAGACCACCATGGCTATTAAAGCACATCCCAAGGTGCCATACCTACACACTTCTTGAATACCACCAGGGACAGTGACTCCACAACCTGGGCAGCTTGTTCCAACGCCTGACCACTTTTTCTGTGAAGAAAGATTTCCTAAGATCCACTTTAAACCTTCCCTGGCACAATTTCAGGCCACTTCCTCTTGCCCTATAGCCTGATATTAGGGAGAAGAGACCAACTCCCACCTCACTTCAGCCTCCTCTCTGGAATGCATACCATCAGGTCAAACCAAGCCTTCCATACACCCATTTGACCATTTTTATTTAGGTTTTCTAACAGGTGAACTGACGAGGTTGATGTCAGCTGGGCCTTTCCACAATTTTATGGATAATTGTAAGGAAATATAACCAAAAGAGGTGGTTTAACATGGGACTACTGAACTCTCATCACCATTAATACCTGGAATACTGTCTCCAGTTTTGGGGCCCCTCAGTTCAAGAGAGACAGAGATGTAGTGGAGAGAGTCCAACAGAGAGCTACAAGGATAATTAAGGGACTTTAACATCTCTCCTGTGAATAAAGACTGAGAGAGCTGGGGCTGTTTAGTCTGGAGAAGAGAAGGTTTAGGTGGGATCTTATCAATGTCTCTAAATATCTGAGAGGTGGGTGTCATAATGAAGGTGCCAGTCCCTTTTTCGTGGTGTCCAGTGATAGGACAAGGCACAATGGGTACAAAACTGGAACACAGGAACTTCCACCTCAACATAAGGAGAAGCTTTTTCACTGTGAGGTTGCTGGAGCAGACTGCCCAGAGAGGCTGTGGAGTCTCCTTCTCTGGAGAATTTAAAGACCTGGCTGGATGTGTTCCTGTGTGACCTGCCCTAGGTGATCTTGCTTCGGCAACGGGGTTGGACTCGATGATCTCTAGAGGTCCCTTCCAACACTTAACATTCTCTGATCCTATGATTAAGACTCCGAGCAGGCCCTGAAGAAGCAAGCCCCTGTCTATGGAGACAAAAGGAGAAGTACATAAAGGGCACCCAGTTAGGTTATTTATTTTTTAACTGAAGATAGGAAAAATATCTATGGTGTCTATTATTTAAGTGAAAATTCCAGTACAACCAGAAGAACGGCTTCTAAAACACAACCAAGCCCACAAGGAATATGCAAGTCCACTCATTGTGACTTGTCTGGTAGTGCTTGGGCCTTTTATGTGTTTTTCCCATTTAACAGATTTGTTTAGATAAACTTAATAAATACAGTTATTTACATAGCAGTCTAGAAGGGTGCTTTCAGGGATTCTGAGGTAGAGGAAAATTCTTTCATGCAAAGCATGAAACGAAAGCATGCCAAAGTTTAACTAAACAAACATGTTCTAACACTGGGAAACTTTTATAATTAACCCTTGCCTTAGATCATCTCAGAAAAGAGTTATGAGTCTAATTAACATCAGTTGAGAAATTGCTCATGCTGCTGAAAATCACTGAGACACTGGCTAACAGACAATCTGCATCCTTTCTATCCCATGACCAACTCCTGGCTGAGCCCTGACTCACCGCATTACGTCTCAGAATATTTCTCCACATCAGCGAGAGCTCGTTGCAGGACGCAGGCGAAACAAGGGCCTGCGCCATGGGGGAGAAGAAACCCCTTTCCACACTCCATCTCTTTACAAGAGATGAAGACAACGCATTTTTCAAACCTCTTATTTCTGTTGAGGGGCTTTTTCAGAGGACTGGTGCTATTCTTAGAGGAGTTGCACGGGGAGAAAGCTGTGGCTAGCAGAGGCTTTGGCTGGCGGCCAGCCCCGGCTGGGTTCACTGCAAGGCTGAGCAATGCCTTCAGCTCCCTAAAAGAGTTCTGCTGGCTTCTTCTTGGTTTTTTATTTAAAGGGGAAAAAAATTAAACAGAGAATGCAGAAAACTCAATACACAGCCCACTAAGAACAAGCTGTACTTTGGAAGGATGTGCCACCGTCTCCTTGCATCTGCCGTCACCGCTTCCACAGCGCTGCCCAAGACCTATTTCACTTCTGAATGTTTTTCCTAGGAAGGAAATGAGTGTAAACACTGCTCAGAGAGAGCTTCCCATACGGATGTTAATCTCTGGAAAAGCTGGGCAGGACAGAGTGATTTCAATGAGCCAGGAGATCTCCAGAAGCTACAAATCTCACAAATACACAAGCTGCTCAGCTTGTGCATCCAGCCAAGCCTTCAGAGAAAATAAAGCATATTCTGACCTTGACTCACCCTTAGAGACGGGCTAGGGGATGAAGGGATGGAGGACAGCTCTGCAGAGAAGAATTAGGGAATGCTAGTGGGTGAGAAGCTGGACGTGAGACAGCACTGCGCACCCACAACCCAGGGCCAGTCATGTCCTGGGCTCATCCCCAGCAGTGTGGGCAGCAGGTGGGGGGAGGAGATCCTGCCCCTTTGCTGCAGTCTGCTGAGACCCCACCTGCAGTGCTCACCACAGCAGAGACGGGGACCCATTGCAGTGGGGCCAGAGGAGGCCACAGCAATGCTGGGAGGGCTGGAAGCCCTCTGCTGTGAGGACAGGCTGAGAGAGTTGAGGTTGTTCAGCTTGGAGAAGAGAAGGCTCCAGGGAGACCTTCTGGTGGCCTTTCAGTGCATAAAGAGGCTGATCAGAAAGCCTGGCACAGACTTTTCATCAGGGCCTGTTGTGACAGGGGTATAAACTCAAAGAATGAGATACAGACTGGAGAGAAGGAAGAAATTTCTATGCTAAGGGTGATGAGACATTGTCCCAGGATGCCAGAGATGTGGTAGATGTCCCATCCCTAGAATCATTCCGGGCCAGGTTGTTTGGGGCTCTAAGCAACCTGTTCTAGTGGCTGATGTTCCTGTTGACTGCAGTGGGGTTGAACTGGATGACCTTTAATGATCTCTTCTAATCCAAACCAGTCTGCAATTCTCTGATTATGAAGCAATTTGAAGCCAGTTATTTTAGAGCCCCACCAGTCACCTGGAAGGACTGAGGATTCCCCATGGTTAGCTCAGGTATGCTTGCTAAGACATTATGCTCTCCAAGTCTAAAGAGAGGGTTGTCTGGCAAACCCTTGGCGTTCCCTGGGAGGACTACAGCATTACCAGCATCTCTCCAATCCTGAAATCATCTCCTGGTCTCCAGCATGCCTGACAGTAAAATCTGTCCCTTTCTCCAAATGTCTAAAGCAAAAAACAAAGGCAAAGGGTAGCTCAATGGTGTGCTGCCTCCCACTCTCATCCTAATCCTCTTCTTGCACTTGGGAACCTGATGTCCAAACATGAGGAGAAAAGACTGGATCACAGTCTGCTGCACACCATGGCTTTACCCTCTCCAGTGTTTCCCTCTAATTTCGTATCTTGTTGGTTTGCGCACTTATCTCCAGGTTGCTCCCCAGAAAGTACATGGATTTTGGCATTAAATTGCTGGTTTGGGTGAAATTTTGGGGAAGAATTGGTGCTACATGAGCCCCTTTTAGGTATGTTTGCAGGCAGAGCAGCCACTTCTGATTCCCAGCTACTGCCTTCAGGTGCTGCTAAAAAACACTACATTTAAATATAGATATACACACACACAATTAACATATTATTACCGTCTTAAAAAGCACTGGGGTTGTGTTCCCATGCACAGGCTATCTGGCAGCTTCTTTATTTTACTGAAAGCTGTCTGTCTTTGAAGCAGACCCATGGAAAGATTACATATTAGATAGAGCACAGTACAGAGGTAGGCAGCCAGCATGGTTTGTGGGGGAGATGAAAGTGCAGCACCAGGGAGCTGCATCTGGTCTCGAACACTGCTGCTTGCAGGAGCAAGGAGCAAACCATTTAAAGTCTAAAAAACGTTTTCTTCCCAATAAGAAGAAACATGAGGAATGAGCTGCCTATTAGCTTAGTTCAGTATTGCTTTGCATCTTGAATATTAGCTCGAGTTTTGGGCCCATCACTCCAAGAGGACACTAAGGTGATGAAGCAGGTCCAAAGAAGGGTAATGAAGCTGATGAAGGGTCTGGAGAACAGGCCTGGTGAGGAGCAGCTCAGGGAACTGGGATTGTTTAGCCTGGAGAAAAGGAGGCTGAAGGATGACCTTCTGGCTCCCTGAAAGGAGGCTGGAGACAGGTGAGAGTTGGTCTCCTCTCCCTAGTAACAAGGGATAGGATGAGAGGAAACAACCTCAGGTTATGCCAGGAGAGATGTAGGTTGGGCATTAGGACAGTTTCTTCCACCTTGATTGTCCAGGCTGCCCAGGCCAGTGGTGGAGTCCCCATTCCTGGAAGGATTAAAAAGCCATGTAGATGTGGTGCTGAGGGATATGGTTTCACAGAATCATAGAATGGTTTAGGATGGAAGTAACCTCAAAGATCATCGAGTTCTAACCTCTTGCCATAGGCAGGGACACCTCCCACTACAACAAGTCACTCAAGGCCTCATCTAACCTAGCCTTGAACATCTCCAGGGAGGGAGCATCCACAACCTCCCTGGGCAACCTGTTCCAGTGTTTCACCACCCTCACTTTAAAGAATTTCTTCCTAACATCTAGTTTAAATCTCCCCCCTGCCAGTTTAAACCCATTACTCCTCATCCTGTCATTACAAGACTTTGTAAATAGTCCCTCCCCAAGCCTTCCTTTAGGCCCCTTCAGATACTGGAAGGCTACTACAAGGTCTCCTCAAAGCCTTCACTTCTCNAGGCCATGTTTTTCCAGCTTGGTGACCAGGATGTCATGTGGGACAGAGTCACATGCCGTACTTAGGTCCAGGTAGATGACATCAGTCGCCCTTCCCTTATCCACTGTTGCTGTGGCTTCATCATAAAAAGCCACTAAGTTTGTCAGGCAAGATCTGCCCTTGGTGAAGCCATTGCTGGTTACCACCAATCACCTCTGCTTTGTTTTCCATTTGCTTTAACAGAGCCTTCACGAGGATCTGCTCCATGATCTTGCCAGTGGTGAGACTGACTGTTCTGTAGTTCCTGGGGTTTAGTGGTGACCTGACAGTGCTGGGTTAATGGTTGGACTGAATGATCTTAAAGGTTTTTCCAGTGAAACCATTCTATGATTGTTAGTTATTTCTCTAAACTAGTGCTTCACATTAAAAATTATTCATGTATACAGGAAATTTATTTTACAACACACTTACACGTAATTCCAAACTGCGGAATTCTACACACACAAGAGCCTGAATTTTCTATCCAGCATTTCCATAACATTGAAGCACTTGCTTTTACAAGCTTCAATTTATTTTCCTAGTTTTTTTCCTCCCTGATTTTGTTTTTCTTTTTACTTAAAAAAAAAAACCCTCTGAACCCTTGAAGGTTATAATAACTGATTCCTCTCCTACCAGTCCAATTCCCTCCTCCTCCTTCCATAAGCTCAATCCATAAATCCCTTCCAACACATGTGCTTGAATCTCTCAGCTGCCTGCAGAGCAGCTGGTCTTGGCTATCCACAAAAGCAATGGGGAAGAAATGAAGCAGAAAAGCCAAATGACAGTGAAAAAGGAAAAATCAGGCTGAGCCCCTTCCAGCCCTGGTTTAATATTCATAGCACTAATGGGCAGATACACTCAGCATTTTCTTCTTTGATGTCACTGATGCATTTGTAGTTTGACTGCAGGCAGATATCACAGAATCAGAGAACTGTTTTGGCTGGAAGAGACCTTTAAGATCATCCAGTCCAAGCCTTAATCCAGCACTGCCAGCTCACCATTAAAACATGTCCCTCAACACCACATCTGAACAGCTTTGAAACTCCTTGAGGGAAGGGGACTTCACCACTGTCCTGAGCAGCCTGTCCCGTGGCGTGACAACTCTTTCAGTGATATATCCTTGTCCACTATAGGATATTTCACGCTGACTAGCCAGAGCTGGTAGATGATATCTAAAGCATCAGCAGTGCCTCAATGCTTGCCCAAGAGGGAGTTTACTGACACAGTGGTGATGTGAACCTCAAATATTCAGAGTTCCAACTCCAGCTTCTGCACGTGCCTAAAACAGAAGCACAAGCTGTCGTCTTCAGCTATGTAAGATTAAAAGTTGTTTATGATGACTCTATTTGTCAAATGCCTAAATGATGCTCCAGGCACCTTATATCAATAAATAATTGAAAATGCTTCTCATTTAAAGGAAGATAAATCCTCCAATCTTAATATATTTAAAAAAAAAAAAAAAAATCCTGAAAATGTTATATTTAGATTCCTCCCCTTCCCAAGTATATCATGCTCTTAGTTTCTTTTTTCAGGACAGGGTTTGTAGATGGCACTAGCAACATCTCAAGAACACTGGGAATGTCATCATTGGACCTTATCCCTGTCTGTAAGTTACACAACCTTGCTTTCATCCACCACCAGGAATAATCTCCTCTTCTTGGCTCACTCACCTCCTCACCTCAGATCATCCCATAGATTCACAGCACCCTGAAGAACTCCACAGTGGCCACGCCAGCATCAGCAAGCACTTTGGCAGGTTAGACCAACATAGGGTTTGGAGAGCTTTAACCTTCCCAAAGGCTCTGAAATGTGCAGCAGCAGGACAGTAAAACAGGGAAGTGCCTTCTGAATTCATTCCAGGTCTTGGGGAGATGTGGATTTGCCAGGCCTGTCACCTTCTGCATGGAGTAATTAAGGTTAAAGAGCTCAATGAGCCTGTTAATACAGCTAATGAGCTTCCCCAACAGCATTTTCCAGTTCACTTTCACTAGAGAAGACATCACTAAATCTTGATGTCGTCTGTCCGTGTGTCACACTCATTGCAGCACTGTCCCAGCAAGCCTAAGCTGATAAACCCCCTACAGAGACCCCTCATTTCTCTGAAAGAATTAGAACCCCACCAAAAATCCACTTTAAAATGTCCACAGTGGTTTCAAGTAATATTGTACAAAATACCATCATTTTCTCCATGTTGGATATGAAATGTTTACCAACTTGGTTCCACATTGTGATGATGCACAATCAAAATATCAACCAGCACACACAAAATAACTGCTGCAGTGGTGGAAAATATCCCTGCTCAATGGTTCTGTGAGCACACAATTGCCTAGCAGGTGGGAAATCTCACAAAAGCAGCCACAACTGAAACAGAAAAGCAGAGCTTCATGCTCATTCAGTACAACAGAAACTGTCTTTTCGATGATTAGTTAAATAGTCACTGCTCTCCTGCTACTTTTATTCCTCCAAGTAGTCCTTGCTCTTGGACCTTCTACTACATGCTTCTTCTCAAAGTATTATTCACATTTCTTACTAAATGATCAGGAAAAGCAGAGTAAAAAACAACGCTAAAAATTAGGTGATGAAGAAAGTCTCATATGGAGTGGATAGTAGGGAAAAAATCACCTTGTTCATGTAAAAAATGGGATAAAATGAAAGCTTCTCAAAACAAGAATTGTTGAATCATAGAATTGTTTAGATTGGAAGGAACCTCAGAGATCAACTATTCCAACCCTGCTGCCATGGGCAGAGACACCTCTCAACTAGACTTGGGTGCCCCAAGACCTCATGCAACAACCCCAGCTCCTTCAGCCTGTCTTCATAGCAGAGGTGCTCCAGCCTTTTGATCACCCTTGTGGCCCCTCCTCTGGACTTGCTTCAACAGTTCTGTGTCTTTCTTATGCTGGGCACACCAGAACTGGATGCAGTATTCAAGGTGGAGTCTCCCCAGAGCAGAGTAAAGGGGCCCTGCTAGTCATGCTCTTTTTGATGCAGGCCAGCACACAGCTGCTTTCTGAGAGCTGCCAGCTCATGGTGAGCTTCTCATCAACCAACACCCCCGTGTCTCTTTCTTCAAGGTTACTCTCAACTCACTCCGCACCCAGCCTGAATTTGTGCCTGAGACTGGTGCAACGCAGACGCAGGACAGAACAGTGCAGAATGGACTGAGAGCTACTGGTTTAAAACTCCTGTAAGAAAGGAGCAATGGGGCAGAAAGGGGCAAGCTCAAACTTGAAAATGCTCTTTTGAAAAAAACAGATTAGAAAAGTTGTTTGTCTCTTTTTCCCCCCTCCAAATAATGACAAATGTAGATTATGCAACATGCTGTCCTCACATGCTGTGATGGCAAAAGAGTAGACCTGCCTCTTGAAACCTCCACATCAACATGACCAGTGAGATCAGTCTGAGGTACAGAGCAAAGACTGAGACACAGCACCTGGCCCACTTGCTGCAGGACAATGTGCTGTCTGGCAGCAACAATCCCTCTGGGATTAAACTGGGAGAGAGCAGATAAAACCAGCAGATCTTTTAGGGTTTTCTTTTTTAAGATTTCCACTTTAAAATCACATCAGTCATGAATCACATCATTCTATCTCTCAAACAAGTACTATGAAGACCAGATTGGCCAAAATCCTCTTGATGCAGCCCTGCAGACTGAAACAAACATCAGCCTGAAGAAGTGCATCTGGAGCAAAACTAGTTTCTATGTTATTTTCTGACTTGCTAAAACGATTTTTAAGAGTATCCACTTATTTCCTGCATTTTCAAAAATTAAATACTAGGAGGAAAATTAACATTTCTTCCACCAAAGCCATTTTAAACGGGATCCAGAAGAAAAAGAATATTAATACTCAGGGTGATAATTTACTTTGATGTCTGTATAATATGCAGTGACCTGTAAGTGGAACGAGCTAAAAATGTCATAAATTCATTATGAGGAACCCTTCTTTGAAGACTATCACTGCAAATGTGAAATGAAACAGGCAATATGGAAATCAGCTAATTGCAGGGTGTTTAAAATCGCTGGCTCGAGTGACAATACCCTTCCCCTGCACATCTACTCCAGCTGCAAAAGCATGTCAGCCAAAAATGCTGGAGAGGCTGCCTCATGAACACTGAAATGTTGTAATTAGTTAGTAGTGATAGTGATAGGGCAGGCTTCATGTAGGATCTCAGACTTAGGAAAAAAAAAACAAAGCAAAAGATGATTTTTTAAATTTAATTTCCCTGGGAAAGGGAATCTGGGATTATGTGGAGTACAACATAGAATCATAGAATGGTAAGGCTGGAAGGAGATCTCAAGGATCATCTAGTTCCAACCCCCTGCCATAGGCAGGGACACCTCCCACTAGCACAGCTTACCTCAAGGCCTCGTCCACCCTGGCCTTGAACACCTCCAGGGAGGGAGCAGCCACAACCTCCCTGGGCAACCTGTTCCAGTGCCTCACCACCCTCACTGGAAAGAACTTCCTCCTAACATCTAGTCTAAATCTCCCCTCTGCCATGCAGTGATCCAGAATCTACTAATGAAAACTGAAGGGAAATACAACCCATAAACAACTATAACACAGTATCCTAGTGTGGTGGGGGTGGGAAGTGACCTCTGGGGATCATCCAGTCCAAGCCCCCTGCTAAAGCAGGGGCAACCACAGCAGCTTGCCCAGGGTCACAATGTCCAGGTGGGTTTGGAATCTCTGCAGAGACTCCACAACCTATCTGGGCAGTCTGCTCCAGGGCTCCAGCAAAGAATTTTTTCCTCTTGTTCAGATGAAACCTCCTGGGTTCAAGTTTGTGCCTGTTGCCCCTTGTCCTGTCACTGGGCACCACTGAAAGGAGTCTGGCCTCATCCTCTTACCTCCCACCCTTTAGCTATTGAGCAGTATCGATCAGATCCCCATTCAGGCTGCTCTTCTCTAGGCTAAACAGCCTCAGGTACCTCAGCCTTTCCTCCTCAGAGATGCTCCAGGCCCCTCAGCAGATTCATAGCTGTACTGGCCTGGATTAGTTTCCTGTACCTTGAACTGGACACAATACTTCAGCTGTGGCTTCGCTAGGACAGAGAAGAGGGGGAGGAGAACCTCCCTCAACCTGATGGTCACACTCCTGTTAATGTACCTCAGGACATCATTGGCTGTCTTGTTCACCAGGATATATTACCAGCTCATGGTGAACTCATTGTCCACCAAAAATTCCCAGAAGTATTTCTGTGATATCACCTAATAAAGTGAAAACCAAAACTGCTCTTGTCTGCACGAGGAACAGCATTTTCTTTGCCAGGTCTGTTCTGGTGCTGCTCTGGGCAGCTTTGCCTGGAGGAACTGCACAGGCAGGAAGGCTCACATGCACCCCAGCCTGACCACGGGGTACAGGATGCTTCCTGTTTTATCCTAACATGACCCCTGCCACCACCACCACCAGAATACAGTTAGATATTACACTCATCACACCTTTTAAAAGTTATTTTAAATTTAATCCATGGCTTTCATTTACTTACCTATTCCATAGCTGCATTTTTTAGTGGCATGTTTTGTTCCGACATTTGATTCTTGAACCCGAGAGAAGCAGCTTGGACAGGGATCATCTGTGCAGGAGCTTGTGGGACCTGTTTCCACAGACCTCCCTTGAGGCCCTAGGATTTGGCTGATGCAGCATCCAGGCAAAGTGGATGGGCTGCTTCTCCTTGTGGGAAAACGTGTGGGGGTGTAGCTTTGCTCTGTAGCTCTCAACTTCTCTGCTCTCTTCTCTCAGGGCTATAGGAAATGCATCAGGTGAACAGAGCAGAAGTCCCTGCACATTATCAAGTCCCTGTTCACATCTGGCAACAATCACTTGGTCTTTTTATTATTCTTATGCCTGGGCAGCAGGTGGAGGGTGAGGATTCTGCCCTTGAGTCTTCAGTACATCAGAGACAGGGACTTGTTGGAGCAGGGCCGAAGGAGGCCACAGGAATGATGGGAGGGCTGGAAGCCCTCTGCCATGAGGACAGGCTGAGGGAGATGGGGTTGTTCAGCCTGGAGAAGAGAAGGCTCCAGGGAGACCTTCTGATGGTCTTTCAGCACTTAGAGGGACTGATCAGAAAGCTGGGGACAGACGTTTCACCAGGGCCTGTTGTGACAGGACAAGGAGAGATGTAAACTCAAAGAAGGAGATTTAGACTAGAGAGAAGGAAGAAATTTTTATGCTGAGGGTGGTGAGACACTGTCCCAGGGTGTCCAGGGAGGTGGTAGATGCCCCATCCCTGGAACTATCCCAGGTCAGGTTGTTTGCAGTGCTTAGCAACCTGCTATAGTTGCTGATGTTCCTGCTGACTGCAGGGGGGGTTGGACTAGGTGACCTTTAAAGATCCTTTCTGACCAAAATTATTCTGTGCCTCTATGATTCTATGACACAAATTTTAATTGTACAGGGCTCTTCAGCACCATCCAGCAGCGCTGTGATAACAAAGTTACACACTTCAAACACAGCAATTCAAAGCTTACCTAATGACAGTAACCAGCAGTGCCTTTAAACACTTTAAGGTACCAAATTAATTGTATGTGCATGCTTATATTTGCATTTGTGGTATTTTGCATAATTTAGAAAGAAAAATTCCCACCACCAAAATTCCCAATAAATTTAACCCAAAGAGTGGCAGCTGGTTCTTCCTTATTTATTTTAATGCCTGGATTGGGCAACCTGGCATTAGAATTAAAATCTGTTTCCTAAAAGGACCTGGAACTCAGACATATGCCAGTATTTGCATTACATATCACACAATGTTTATGATCGATGGATCCATATTCTGCACACTCTGTATAATATCAACATTTAAATAGGTGTCTTCCCTTCCACATCTTATATTTTATATAGTTACTATTTTTGTTTCAATCTTCATTTACTCCTAGGCTTTTAATTTCACACACTTTTCATCAGTAAGATACCTACTGTCTGCTTTTAATGTATGGCTGCAGAAGATGGCAACTGATGCTGAATAGGGAGGCACAAGTGACAGAGGGTTTGCAATACTAAATATTGCAGAGGCAGAGATGAAGGATAAATGGAGAGCAGTGTTGGGCTGTGAAGCTTCAAGACACTGTCAAGAAATAACAGCATGAGAAAAATTACATTTGCAGGTAAGTGGAGGGGAAATTCATACTTATTGGGTAAAAACAAGAAGCAAAACATTGTATATGTCATTAAAGGTGGAGTGAGAGATAGCAAGAGCAACAGAGAGAGGCAATTTTCTTCCAGCTCCAGCAGGAATTCATCTCAAGCTCTAATATGCAATTTCACAATGGAGCATAGGGACAAAACAGTGGATTATGCCCTATTGTTTTGAGGGTTCAGATAAAAATCTCAATAAGCAGCTTTTTGTGCCAATGCAGAGGGAAAACAATCTATTAGAAAAAGCTACAAAAACATCCAAAACTTGAACTGCCATAAATATCTAGTCAAGTACCTAACACAAAATAATGCACCTTTATAGGTTGGGGGGGGAATGGCTCAAGAGCAATATGGGGGAAAAGGACTTGGGGGTGTCAGTGGATGAAAAACTCAACATGAGCCAGCAATGGTTGCTGACAGCCCAAAAAGGCAACTTCAAAAGAAGTGTGACCAGCAAGGTGAAGGAGGTGATTCTGGCTCTGTGAGACCCCACCTGGAGCACTGCATCCAGTTCTGCTGCCTCCAGCGTAAGAGGGACATGGAGCTGCTGGAGCAGATCCAGAGGAGGCCATGAGGCTACAAGAGTTGGGGCTCTTCAGCCTGGAGAAGAGAAAGCTTCGAGGAGACCTTACAGTAGCCTTCCAGTATCTGAAGGTGGCTGTCGTGGTAGGCCTAAACAAGCCTCTTGGGCTTGTGAATGTCCTGGCTTATGCAGACATTTTTCTGCTCTCCCTCCTTCTGTTTTGGGGAGAGCAACCACGGGAAAAGGGACAAAGGACCTGGCGCCACTAAGTCTGGGGTCCAGGGTCTGTCCATCACCTGCGGTAAACAGGGTGCACACGGTTACCTTGTGCAAAGCCTGTGATCTGCCCAGTAAAAGGGTAGAGTAAGCCTGTGGCTTCACCCAATATGGCCAAATCTTGGCTAACTGCCATTTGATTGGCTATCTCGTGTCCAAAGGTCCAATTGATCTTCGGGNGTTGTGGATGCTCCCTCCCTGGAGGTGTTCAAAGCCAGGTTGGACGAGGCCTTGAGTGACCTGTACTAGTGGGAGGTGTCCCTGCCTATGGCAGGGGGTTGGATCTAGATGATCCTTGATGTCCCTTCCAACCTTACCATTCTATGATTCTATGAAGACAACCAGGGGGCTGGAGGATCTTCCCTGTGAAGACAGGCTGAGAGAGTTGGAGCTGTCCAGACTGGAGAAGGCTCTGGGGTGACCTTAGAATGGCCTTCGAGTACCTGAAGGGGTTCTACAGGAAAGCTAGGGAGGGACTTTTTACAAGGGCTTGCAGTGAGAGGACACGAGGGAATGGTTTGAAACTGGAAGAGAGTAGATTTAGACTGGACACTAGGAAGAAATTCCTTACAGTGAGGGTGGTAAGACACTGGCACAGGTTGCCCAGGGAGGTTGTGAATGCCCTCTCCCTGAAGGTGTTCAAGGCCAGGCTGCATGAGGCCTTCACCAGCCTGGTCTAATGGGAAGTGTCCCTGCCTATGACAAAAGGATTAGATGATGAACTAGATGATTTTTAAGGTTCTTTTCAATCCAAACTATTCTGTGGATCTATGAATCTATGAATTTGGTATTTTCAGAGGTCTCTGTGCTACCACAGACCATTTCAGAGGAAAACATACAGCTCAAGTTTGCCAAAGCAATACTAAGCTGCAGCAGTACCACACACCTTTATATTTTACTCTTCCTGGCCACAAAATTCTACAATGGAAAGCCATTAGTCCTGTGAGAGTATGGAGAGGGAGAAAATTAAGTTTGTCCTATTATGAACATTAAATAGAGTGTGGAGATTGTAGTCTCTGGATTTAACACCATGGCATAGAGCTAAACAGTGAGTCCTTTCCAAACAATTTAGAGATCAGAAATGGTCCAATGTATTATTAATTCTGGTCATACAGGTTTTCAGAATAGATTTAGCCCTTTAAAATATTAATACTTTCTTATTTTTAGCAGTTTAGCCTTCCAAAGTCACAAAACCTGGTATGTGTGTTTTGTGATCCAGCTTTTTGCTAATATTTAAGGAAAAAAAAAAACAACCCAAAAACAGCCCAGATTTGCTGAGTGGTAAACTCGTTGGTAAAAGTCTCTTTGTTTTGGAGAAGGGTTATGATAAAACCTTTAAGTAACACACAGTGCCCTTAAAAAGATGGGGAAACAGGAAGGTACATCATGAAGTTCAAGAAGGACAAGTGTAGGGTCCTGCACCTGGGGAGGAATAAACGCCTGCACCTCGTGCAGGTGAGGGGTTGGCCTGCTGGAAAGCAGCTTTGTGGAAAAGGACCTAGGAGTGCTGGTGGACAACAAGCTCACCATGAGCCAGCAATGTGTCCTCATGGTCAAGAAGGCCAGTGCTGTCCTGGGGTGCATGCGGAAGAGAGCGGCCAGCAGGTCAAGGGAGATTCTCTTCTCTCCTCTACTCTGACCTTGTGAAGCCACCACTTGAGTAACTGTGTCAAGTTCTGGGCTCCCCATTTCAAGAGAGACAGGAAAATGCTGGAAAGAGTGCAGTGGAGGCTACAAAGATGCTGAGGGGACTGAAACATCTCAGTGAGGAGGAAAGGCTGAGAGATCTGGAACTGTTTAAGCTGGAGAAGAGCAACCTGAGGGAGGATCTAATCAGTGCTGCTCAATAGCTAAAGTGTGGGAGGCAAGAGGATGGGGCCAGACTCTTTCCAGTGATGCCCAGGGGCAGGACAAGGGACAGGAGGTTTCATCTGAACAGGAGGAAAAACTTCTTTAGTGTGAAGGTGCTGGAGCCCTGGAGCAGGCTGCCTAGAGAGGCTGTGGAGCCTCTTCTCTGGAGAGTTTCCAAATGCACCTGGACACTGGGATCCTGGGCAGGCTGCTGTGGGTGCCAGTGCTTTAGCTTGCACTAGCTGATCCCCAGAGGTCCCTCCCAAGCATCCTGTGATTCTGTGAAATGCAGGAGAGCTCACCTCTGCCCAGTGGGTTTTGCAGAATTGCTGTGCATCCATGGGAGCTGAAGTTTACTTTTAACACACTGATGTTCATGACCTCACTTGGCCTCCTGGCACCAAGCTGTGCAAGGAGACAGCATGGTCTCAGCTCTGCCTCAGTCAACAACCCTGCCAGATCCCAGGCCACCAAGGGCAAAGCCAGCCTGCCTGCCTTCCCAGCCATGCCAGCACAGGACCATCACAGCCTGTCCTTCTGCTTCAGAATGTACAAAGAACTATCACAGCTGCTTATTTACTGCCAGGAATAGTAATCCATTTCCCAGCACAACCACATCTCATTTGAAAATGAGCACAATTTACATGTTTGCTTACAAATATCCAGCTCAACTCTTGTGATTAAAAAATATCTATAGTACAAATGACTTCTTTCTTTCATCTGTCTACTAGTTCTGTGCCCATCTGACTCCAAACACTCCTGTTTAGCTGACAGCTATTAACTTCGAACAGTGGAGAGTGGCATCACACAGTGCAATCCCTGATCTCCAACACCTCATCCTGCTACATCCCATTCCTGCCTGCAGGCTTACAAGGACACTGAGCCTAGTCTGGGTGATTTTACAAAGTATGGGGGGGAGGATAACTCCCAAACCATCACACTTACAAGGACATCTGACTATCAGCTCAAGATTTTCCGTTCCAAGCGCATTGTGTCTGGCTTTGTTTTGAGGATGGAGATGCCCAGGAAGGAAGACGTTGGGAGCTGAGGTACCAGGAATGAAACCAGGACCTGAGAGCAAGTGGAGAGCTGGAGAAACAACCTAGATAAAGAAATTAATCATGTCAATGAGAGAACAGCAGGAAAACAATAACTGACTGTGCCAGAGGCTTAAACAAGCTTGGATTTTTTTTCTCTCTCTTTCTTTTTCCTCTTCTGTCCAAGAGCCTATGATTTAATTCAAGAGAGCCTTTTATTGTGCCAGAAAATGTCTTCACATGGAGCATCTTCTGTTTCACCTGGCATACAGCCCCAGCTGTATTCCCATTTAGGGAGTATTTCTGCTTTACAATGTCAGCTTTGCTTAAGGTTTGAGCCCTGCCTAAGCCTCAGATTGAAGCTGAGGAGATGGTGATTCACTGACAGAGCCTTGTCTGTCCCAGGAATACCTATGCTTGTAGCAGCCCATCTCCAGTTCTGTCTTTAGTCTGAATGAAAGCCTGGGACCCTGACCACTGCACCACAGTACAAAAAGGCAGTTTGACACTCATCCTCTGTATCTACTTGCCTGACCTCACTTATTTTTTGCCCCAAATCAGAAATACCACAACACCAAAGGCAGAGATGGAACCACATCAAAGAGCCTAGGTTCTAAGGGAAGTGGGTTTGTTTTCACTTGAGCAGAGATGTTTGGGTTTTTTTAAGTGAGACTTCAAAATACATCAAAAAATGGTGATGATAGTGGGACTGAAAAAAAATCCAGTGGTATCTGAATAACAGAATTCAAGCAGAAGTATGAGAGGATAAGATAACCTACACTGGAGCAGTTCCCAGGGAACAGCCTACAAAGGCACTCAGGTTATACATCTCATCCGTGCCATGTTTCTGAGGGAGATGTGAATTAGCAACCCTGTGACAATAAAGAAACGTGGCATTAAGAGACAAGAGAGGAGAGAAAAGGGCCAGTTGTTTCTGTCACTGCCTTTCCTTGTTCCTAAAATTTCTGTTGCCTGGAAATGGCTGATCAGAAGACAGGATTATGTAAGAGCTTGCCAACTTTTCACACGTTCAGAAAAGTAAAGCCTGAGTGATGGGTAGCTTAACCTATCTTCTAAGCAGGGAACTAAACCATGTTTACAAAGGAGAACTCAAACATTGAAACCCCTGAAAAAAATTCCAGGAGTGATGACAACAATTCCCTGGATTAAAAAGCTGCATACATTACAGACAATCTAATCTCCTTATAGGAAGATGAGGAAAAGGGAAAATAAAGCTTTTTTGGAGTGCAAGATGGGTTTTGTTTTAAAGTACATAATCTGACTGAAGACTTTCTTGTGGTACTGTGTTTTCTCTCTACCGAGAGATGTACCAGATCAGCTATAGCAGCTCTCCAATCCTGTATTAAGTTCTATTTTCCCACTGCTCACATCAAACATAACTTGTCAGTAATAAAACAACAAGCACTGTGATGCAGAAACATCTCTACCCAAATTCATTCAGGCTCACAATTAGGTGCTAGAAGAAAGCAGGTACTCACCAAAGTGCAAAATCTATCTGTCTAGTTGTGAATACTTCAGCAACTGTGCCACCTCAGCAGACTTAGGTGGCCCTGAACTCTTCCTCATCATTGAAGTGGTGTGTTACCTTCTGCAAATACTCTTAACTACAGCTGAAGGTTAGCTTAAAATCAAGCCTGCTAGACTTCTTTTCTTTTTTTTTAATCAAAAAACCTTAGTCTTTTGCTCATTTTTCCTTTTTTTATGCTTACCAACAAAGCAGAGGTCTACAAAACAACTAAATAATTTCTTGCAGTCACACATCTTCCAGTTCAAAACAAACATGCTTAGAGTGGTGATGAAGATGTGGATGCTGCCAGAAAAGGTGATCTTCAAGGCACTAAAAAACCTCAAATCCTGCTGCCAGCCGAAGCTAAGCTGTCCACTGAGGCATCAGCGATGCAGAATGGCAAGCAGCAAACACCTCATCTGGAGACCGAGGCAGAAATCATCCTCCCTGCTGCTCCGCTAGCACTTGAACAATAGGGCTAGGACAGCAAAATCAGCTCTGCAATGCATGTGTCCTTGTGCAACTCAAGGACGTGTGTCTGGAAGTGGGAATATGAACTATCCAGGTTGCTGGAGTTCACTGACATCTTCAGGAGAAGAAAAGATCCTGACTTTTGTGCAGCTGCCCAATGATTACAGAATCATTGTCTGGAAAAGACCTGTCAGATCACCAAGTCAAACTGTTAACTCAGCACTATCAGATCATCACTAAACCACCCCTCAACATCTACTTGGCTTTGAAATCTCTCCAGGGATGGGGACTCTACTGCTGACGTGGGCAGCCTGGTCCAGGGCTTGACAACCCTTGTGGGGAAGAAATTCTTCCTTGTGCCCAACCTAACCCCTCCCTGGTGCAACTTGGGGCCATTTCCTATCATCTTATGACTTGTTACTTGGGAGAAGAGACTGGCCTCCACCTGGCTCCAACCTCCTTTCAGGGAGCTATAGACAGTCATCTACAGTCATCAGCTTTGCTGCCATCCTCTGGACCTGCTCCAGCACCTCAGTGTCCTTCTCAGGATGATAGGCTCAAAACTGAACCCAGTATTTGAGGTACAGCCTCACCATTACTGACTACACGGGCACAATCCCTGCCCTGGCCTGCTGGCCACACTTGCCAGGCCAGGATGCTGTTGGCCTTCTTGGCCACTCAGACACACGTTGGCTCATCTTCAGCCAGTTGTTGATCAAGGCAAATCCACAGCTGGTGGTAATGGTTAATGTGAAATCTTATGATGATGTTTCCCCTTTGGTCTTACCAACAGAAAGGAAAAACCCCAAACAATTTTGAAGAAAAGCTGCAATGAAGGAGTGGAACTGGATGTAAAGTTTTGCACTCCGCTACTATAATTGCAAGAAGTCTTCAAAAAGTTAAACCAGGCAAAGCCCCAGTCAGCCAATTATAAAGTTAACATTCCTTCAGCTTTAGAAGGGAAGAAAAGGCTTCTCAGAAATGCCAGAAGTGACTCAACTGTGATTTTTAAGCCGCATCAACAGCATCCTAGTTATTTCAAGTAGTACTAAGGTTTTACCTGCCATTTCCTTCCTGTACGTGGAATTATGAGCCAGCAAGGTGCTCAAATCAGGGGAAAAGAAACAAATAAAATGACTCCTGTGACTGCTGTGTTAGGAAAAGATTGCTTTTTTTTTTTTTTTTATCCCAATCTGCCTTCCTGGTGAATTTTAAAATATGTAAACCCAGGAAGCACAGAGCACATAATATCTATATAAGTAGGTCATTTTCTTACTGCTGGTTTACTCCCAACCCCTTTGCAATATGGACACACATATTTCAAAGGGTGTATATTGGGTCTACAAAGGAGGGGACCGAGTGGTCTCGTGGAAGTGCTCACTGCAAGATCAAGTGGAGCCTAATTCAGGAAGACAAGCAAGAAAGAGTTGTGTTTTGCACCTTCTCTGGGAGCTTTGCAGAGGGTTCTGAGACTGTGGAGGAAATCCTCTTGCCGCCTGCTGTAAGCTGTAGCTGGAATGTGCTGCATGTTGCATATTTCACGACAAAAGCAGAGCCACGTTATTTCATTAGATAAGCGATAAGTTCAATCCTTACCAAGTTTTCTTGGTTCCTGGCTGCTATTTTCTGATCATCTTCTCCCCCATTTTTCATGTATTTGACCTCTTCCACTGGTTTGATCCTATACTCATCTGAGCACCAAGAAAAAAACAGAACAAAACAAAAAGAAAAAAAAAAAAAAAAGGAAAAAAAAAGAAAAAAAAAGTTTTGAACCAGTGTCGTTCAGCAGCTGGGACAAAAACCAAACTAAAACCAAAACAGCTAGCTAGAAAATACCCTAACCAAGCAAAGTAACTAAAAACTACACATATATAGTTTCAAAAGCTTAAATGTGACTGATACCAAGGAAGCTTTTCTTGACTGAAGCTTCAGTGAGAATTTACAGTTGTTTCTAGTAGCTCTGTGGTCTAGCACAGCCACAGCACCATGAATAAGGGACGTGTGGTGTATACTCTCCCTCACATCCCTAATTTCCTGTACAACAGATCTAATACCAATGAGTTACTTGCTCCTCCATCCTCTCTACATTTTCATCATCAGTGGGAAAACAAGCGATGTACAGTAGTTACTAGAGAGACATCTGCTCATGTGTGCTCCTTGCTTTGAAAAAAGTTCTTTTAAAAAGCAGTGCTGATGGAGGCTATTTAAAATTTCAGTTAAAAGTATAAAAAAACTCCCAAACACCCAATCCCAAAAGCTACTGCATTTGAGTTTAATTTTGTTTTTCCGGCCCTGTTGTACTGGAGCTACAGCTAAAGGTACAAAAGGCACAGTCATATAGTGATTTCTGGAGAAAGGAACCCATGCTGACCATCTTCCTCTCCCCACTCCCTGCCCCCAAAACCATTTTTCCCACACAAGAATGTTTTCCAAAGTAAGAAGATTAGTAAGAGAAGTAAGATTCCTGGTTTGCCCTTAATGTTCATCAGCTAGGCACACTTCAGCTTGTCCACTACATTTTAGACACTGCAACAGGTTGCTCAAAGAGGTTGTAGATGTCCCCTTCCTGGAGCTGTCCAAGGCCAGGCTGGATGAGGCCTTGAGCAGATAAGCCTAGCTGAGAGGTGTCCCTGCCCATGGCAGGGAGGTTAAAGTAGATGATCTCTGAGGTCCCTTCCAATCTAGGCCATTCTGTGATTCTATGGAATACTAAATTCCCAGCTCCAGTGCCAGTACTGAAATATATCTAACAAACATGTGCTATCCCACAGCAAACAGCTTCACTGAAACTTGGAACAGAGGGATTTTTTTTTCTTTGGCAGGACAACAGTGATACAGGGGAAAGTGTTTCTTCCCTCTAGCCTGCAAACATAGTCCTTGCAATCCCAATACTATCATTTTCTGCTCTGGCTATCTTTGCAACATGTGAACCCACCAGAAAAAAAACAGAGTTTTGCATCCAACACCCCTCCAGCCGGGATATGTGCAAAAAAGAAACTTTATCCCATGTAAGTGGAAAATGTTGATCCAAAATGAAATGAGGCACAGTACACTGAGAATAAAAGGCAAAATCTGGGCAAATTAAAAGAAACAGCATGAATTTGGATCTATTTCTTTGGGTTTTCAAGCTACTTATCTCACTTGCTAAGGGAAAACCAAACCCTAAATGGATTTTTCTGGGTTGCTCTATTGTTAAAAATAAGCAGAATTATTTAGAAGGAAGTTTGTTTTCAGGAAATCATTAACCACAGCGTGCAGAAGTTAAATAAGCCTAAATCAATCTTCTTTTAAAGCTACTACATGGTTTTCCATTTACAGAATCATAAAAGGTTGTAAAAGCCCTCTAAGATCCTCAAGCACAACTGTTAACTCAACACCACCATGCTCACTAAACCATGTCCCCAAGAGCCATGTCTACACATTTTTTGAACACCCTCAGGGATGGGGACTCCACCACCTCCCTGGGCAGCCTGTTCCAATACCTGACCACTCTTGCAGGAAAGAAATTTTTCCTAATAGCTGACCTAAATCTCTCTTGGTACAACCTGAGGCCATTTCTCCTCATACTATCACTTGTTACTTAGCAGAAGGGACCAACCCTCACATCATTCCAATCTCCTTTCAGGAGCTATAGAGAGCCAGGACTACCCTCAGCTTCCTTTTCTCCAGACTAAACAACCCCAGTTCCCCCAGCTGCTACTCACTTGACCTGTTCTCCAGACCCTTCATCAGCCTCATTGTCCTGGACCAGTGCTCTGGACCCACTCATGCACCTCAATGTCCTTGGAGTGACGGACCCAAAACTGAACCCAGTATTTGAGGTGCAGCCTCACTATTGCTGAGTACAGGGGCACAATCCTTGCCCTGGTCCTGCTGACCAAACTATTGCTGAGTCATATCCATATCCATATAGGCTTTATTT
The DNA here is from genome assembly GCA_013399055.1 of Ramphastos sulfuratus. Taxonomy (NCBI): domain Eukaryota; kingdom Metazoa; phylum Chordata; class Aves; order Piciformes; family Ramphastidae; genus Ramphastos; species Ramphastos sulfuratus. The sequence goes on from WBNM01023833.1 coordinate 184,945, forward strand.
CTTCTAGCATTTAAATAACAAACCTGTAAATTTATCAACCAGCAGCACCTCTGGCACCTCAAAACAGAGGGAAGAATTACACATCTAATAATATTGTCTGAAATGTGAACAACAACAACTCTGGGTTTTTCCTTTTACCAATGTAATTTAGTTCATCTGGAGATGACAATTCATAAAACCAAAGAGGCTGAACACAACGAAGCCTGGGAATTAGAAGGACTTGATTGACTGCGGTATCTAACTCACATTTTTCTCACTGCTTCAATGATCTCTGTTGTGATTAGCAATAAAACCCACATGCTGCAAAAGTATAAAACTCCCACGGTGGCACAGAGGGATGTGAATAAGAGATGCGAAAGAGAAAATAGCACAGAGGAGGTTGCGCAACCCGCAGCTAGTCCATGTAGACTAAAAGAGAGAGGCATGTCCAACCCTGCCTTGTAAAACACGAGTAAGGTTTGGAGCTCCTGACATTCAGTGGCAAAAACAACCTGAGACATATCTCCTTCTTAGCCCAGCAGATTAACTGTGCTTGAAAACCAAGCACCTGCCCAGGAAGGAGAACATCCTATGTGAACTGTATGTCAGGGATGCTTCCCTGGCGACACTGTCTCTTGTAGCAAGTGGACCAGGGCACTGCCCATGTGACACCATGATGGCTGTGCCTGATGACTGCATTATTCTTTAAATGCCTTTCTATAATACCCAGTTTCACCTTCTCCAGGAACTGAGGTCAGACTCACAGGTCTGTAGTTTCCTGGCTCTTCCTTCATGCCCTTTTTGTAGACAGGAATAACATTTCACAGAATCACAGAAACATTCAGGTTGGAAAAGACCCTCAGGATCACCAAGTCAACAGATATCCCTGCTCTATAAGGTTCACTCCTAAACTATGTCTCCAAGCACCACATCCAAATGACCTTTAAACACACCCAGGGTTGGTGACTCAACCATTTGCTAGCTTCCAGTCAGCAGGGACCTCCTCAGGCTCCTAAGACTTTTGAGATGATCAAGAGGGGTCCTTCCCTAACACCTACCAGCAACCTCAGAACTCTGGAGTGAATCTCATCAGGCCCCATGAACATTCAGCTGATACAGTTGGTGCCTTACAAATTTGGTGTCTTCAAATGGAAAGTGACTCTTGTCACATTCATGGTCCTTTGACTCAGGGGACCAGTGTGGTGAAGGGCCCAAATTCTATTTGGGACACATATCCTGGATATCCGCCTGGGCACCCATCTTGCACCCCCCCACTCCTCCTTTCTCCCCTTCTTCCCGGGTAGAAGAAGCGGGAAAGCAGACAAAAGGCTTGGCCCCTCACAGTCTGCAGAAGTCACGATGATGGACTTGTGACTTCTGCCTCTTTTAGTAAGGTAACTTGAGATTGGTTACATATATATCTTTTGTCTGTTGCTATTGGTCAAAACACTCGACCAAAATGCTTAAAACCCCCAGCCAACTCATTTTTGTTTGCTGTTACCGCCTTTANGCTTATAAAATTCATTTAAATTAATTTCATTAAGTGTATATACATTCTGCAACGATAGTTTTACCAACCGCATAGTAGAATCTGTGTGTGGTAATTGTAAATACGTTTGGGGAAATTTTTTGATTAATAAAAATATTTAATATTTTTATATCGGCCTCTTTACAATTTACTTATAACCCAGATTCAAAAAAAAACAAAAAAAACAAACCCTACCACAACAACCAGGCAGCCTCAGGTCTATCAGTATTATTAAAGCCTCAGTTAAAAAAAGTAATCACTGAATGCCTAGGCTTTTCCTTCACATCCACTAGTCAGGTGACTATTTTGAACCAGTCCCAGTCTCAGGCTTTCTCTAGACCTTTTCTGGCTATTAACTACAGTAGAGACCTCCCTGAATGGTGCAGGATTCATAAAGAGAATAGATGTTAGAGAACTTGTGGACAGAGGATAGGGGAGGATAACAATCACAACCCAGACATGGGAGATATAAGTAATATTCGAGATGCCTGGGCAGCCTGTTCCCACCCTTTGTGGTGCAGTGAAATTCTAGGCTACTCTTCCTTTCCACCTTGAGCTCCACATGAGTGTTTTTTAGACATCTTTATCAACCAAAGTTCTCAAAATTGTAATCTTAAATTCACATCGAACCTAGCCACAGATCCTTCAAGTGCTGCTTTGTTTGCCAGATGCATCAAGTAGCCCTGGAATGATGGCAAAGAACTTTGCACGTATTTCTCATGTAAGTTCCAGATACTTGAAACAATGTTAGTAAGTGTGCTGCACCCCAATATTTTAGTTATGAATACAGTAACTACTTGACTATCCATGCAGCACAGCACAGCTGATGTTACTCTTCCTTCCATCCCAGCAGTTGCAAGGTAAGTGCAAATGCCTGGACAATTCATGTTTGAAACATGCAGCAGTGAGGAAGTTTCCAGAAATAAAAGTAATTTTTCATTACATTTTCAGGAACAGTTGAATGCACCATGCCAACGAGCAAGTCTCACTGCAGGGAAACCCACACAGTTCTTGAACACCTCTAGGGAAGGTGACTCCACCACCTCCCAGGGCAGCCTGTTCCAATTCCTGACCACTCTTTTGGGAAAGTTCTTCCTAATATCCAACCTTAAGCCCATTTCCTCTCATCCTATCGCTGGTTACTTGGGAGAAGAAATCAGTGATGTCAAGTTTGAAGTAACAGTATTACTCATAAGCTCTCTTAATTTCCTATCACAGGCAAAATATTTTCCTTAAATGAGGGAGCACAAATACAAGATATTGGCAACATCAGCTCACATTGAGTAGTCACTTGCTGGAGGATGGTATTAAATAGATATGACTCCATGTTCAAAGGGGAGAGAAAATGGCTGAGTAATTACACTGCCACAGAAAATAAAATGAGGAGTAGCCAGCTGACTATGAGCTCTACAGCTTCCCAGGCTGAAGGAGGATTACCTGGAAACATTTACCTTCTGAACTAGTCAATGCACTGAGCAAAAAGCCCACCTCTGACTAATATCAGTAGCTATTAAACTAAGCTGCTAAAACAAGAGTAACTATCAAATCATAGATAACATTTGAACCTGCAAAATTTTGTTCACAGGTCCCCGCTAGTATCAGGAGACCTCATTGTGGCCTTCCAATACTTAAAGGCATGATGAGGAGGGACAGGGTTTCCCAGTTCAAGAAGGACAGGGAACTACTGAAGAGAGTAGAGTGGAGGCTATGAAGATGCTGAGGGGCCTGGAGCATCTCTGTGAGGAGGAAAAGCTCAGAGCCCCGGGGCTGTTTAGCCTGGAGAAGAGCAGCCTCAGAGGGGAGCTGATCAATGTTCTGCAAAAGCTAAAGGGTGGGGACAAGAGGATGAGGCCAGACCCTTTTCAGTGGTGTTCAGTGATGGGACAAGTGGCAACAGGCACAAACTGGAGACCAGGAGGTTCCAGCTGAAAGGAAAAACTTTGCTGTGAGGGTGATGGAGTCCTGGTGCAGGCTGCCCAGAGGTTGTGGAATCTCCTCTGGAGAATTTCCAAACCCACCTGGTCACAGAATCACAGAATATCTTTGGATGGAAGAGACCTTAAAGATCATCTAGTCTAATCTCCAACCCAGCACAGCAAGGTCACCACTGGACCATGTCTCTAAGCACCAGGTCCACACACTGTTTAAATACCTCCAGGGATGGTGACTCCACCAACTGCCCCAGGCAAACCAGTGTGTGGTAACTCTTTCCATGTGGAAATATTTCCTAAGATCTAGCCTTGAAATACTGGGAACCTGCTCTGGGTGACCCTGTGTTATCAGGGGTGATGGACTAGACGATCACAGATCACAGAATGTCAGGGGCTGGAAGGGACCTCCAAAGATCATCCAGTCCAACCCNAGGCCAGAGGCCTATTTCAACCCTCACCAGTCTGCGATTCTGTGAAACGCAAAAGAACGGAAGGAACAGACAGACTTTGAAGTATGTCACAGAGTTTATTGTCACTAAAGGCTTTAACTGAATATAAAAAGTAGAGTAAAGACAGGTTGGAGAAGTGGACCTTTGATTTCTTTCCAAGAGGTAATAACTTCAGGTAGTTGCAAAAGGCTTCTAACCAGGTTATGTTTTATAAGTTAAGAGTGTATCTGGAATTGAAGAAATAAAGGATGCTAAATTCACCTTTTGATTTTCACCTGATTTCTACTAAAGTAAATACAGCTTTTTTGAGATATTTTAATCTGAGGGATGAGAAATGAATCCAAAGAAATCCTGAAATCTTGATTAAGTAGGACCTAATTAATTCTTAAGAGTCAGCAAGAACTTTAAAACTCTAAGAAGCTCAGGATAAAGGAAATTATTCAAAGTTCTATGCATATTTCCGTTGCTAAAGAGTAATATCTTTCTCCTGCATATGGTTTTATATCAAAACCAAAACTAAAACATCTTTACATTTCTTTCTTGTGCCAGATGAAAAAACTGAGGACTCAACAACCTCCAGAGGTCCCTTCCAACCCCTATCATTCTGTGAATCTGCAGTGAATATGATAACGATTTAAGAGCACTATCACTTGGAGTGTGGTGTATCATCCATACAGCCAAACTGCTGTATTGAATCATTTTGGTTGGAAGAGACCTTCAAGCCCAATGATTAACTCAGCACTGCCAGGGCACCACTAAACCATATCCCTCAGCACCACATCTACACAGCTTTGAAAACCCTCCATGGATGGGGACTCCACCACTGCTCTGAGCAGCCTGTTCCAGGGCTTGACAAGACTTTCAGGGAAGAAATTTTTCCTAATATAAAACCCACATCTTTGTATCCAACATATATCTTTATCCTCCTTTCATGAGTAAGAGTCAAGTACTGTCCTCCATTGTGTGGTATATTATGTAAAGAAAGAAGATTCCCAACTCCAGTGGAGGAGGAATGGGTTCACAGGGCTCCCACAGCAAATACCGAGTTGAAGAAAAGCAGCCCCATTGAACTGAAAGAAAAACAATGTAAAGGAGTCACAAATAAAAGACAGAAATATTGGTGAGAGTAACAGCCACCACAAAATCCATCAAAGAACACAGGCCAGAAAGCGGAAACGTCTCTAACAGCAAACTCTTTGGAAGGGCAAAGGAGAAAGAATTTTTAAGTTGAATATGTTGCAAAAATTCTCAGTAGGCAAATCTTGTGAATGAAGATCTCCATCTGGAAACAGCTAATTCTACTCAAACATGTCACCCGGTTGTCATGGCAACACAACAAAGAAAAACAGCTTTCATTAATAATGATTTGAGAGATAAATGAATGTATCAACTTATAATATTGCATCAATTACTAGAGAAGGGGGGAAATAAAGAAAAGTGTGGTTGCTCCAATGAGAAAAATTCCTTCAGCACCTCCAGACATCTTTCTAAGTGTCATTACCACAGCAACATTGGTAATGATGTTATTTCTGGCTCTGATAAAGAGAAACAACACCAGAAAAAAACTGTAACTCCATCGAATGTCTGGATTCATTGTGACTTCTGCAGAAACCTTTTGTTAAACATCAAGTTTTAAAATACATAAATAAAGCACTGCTTTGTATTTCCATTTCAGACATCTAAGGATGAACAGATTTGGCTCTGCTGTCATTAACAGGACAATGGGTAAGCCTCTCTTCTCTATTTTTAGTGCCGGATCAAGCATCAGACAGGAGGGAAGTGGTACTTCAGTCACACCACCAAGAAGAAAGTTTCTAACCACACCTTCATCCTCCTGTGCTTCATGTTTTTCTTTAGTTTCTGTGGAAGGATGTGCCAAGATTTACCCTCCATCCATAATGAAACACGTCTGTTCTGCAAAATCTGAACTTTTTCTCTAACAAATTCCTCTTTACTATACTTATTTCTGCCAGGTGCGGCAAGAACTCCTACTGCTGTGATCACGAGGAATGCCATGGATCAAAGATCCACGTGCTCCCCCCTCTCAAAGACTTGAAAGCTAAAAGCTATATTTAGATAAAGGACTGAAATGCTTGTTCTAAAAATATTTGTAAAATATCGTAAGAGATTTTGATGCAACTTAACTGAAACATAAAGCAGCAGGTGAGCCGCTTAGATGCTAAACAAAAAGCATGTCAAGTATCACCTACAGTGCCACTGCAAAGGAGGAATAATACTCTGAACTCCACAGCCTCCTGGTAGGACATGAGCTTAACTCTGGAAAGAGCCAGGCTAGACATCAGGAAAAATCTTTAACTGCAAGACAGCCAAAGGGAAAAAATTAGATCGCTTGGGTGGCTGCAGATTCAGAGATTGCAATGGGTTGGATGGGACCCTCAAAGGCCATCTTGCCCAACCCCCTCGCAGTCAGCAGGGACACCTCCAACCAGATTAGGCTGCCCAGGGCCACATCAAGTCTGATCTTGAAAGTCTTCAGGGTCAGGGCTTTTCCCTCACCAGGGGTCTTTAAAGAGTCATCAGCTTTGAGTGGGGCAGGCTGAAGGCCACTCTGTTTTGAAACACAGCAGGGATGAGATGAGCTGCTTGGATAATTGCACCTGTGTTACAGCATGGGATTACCAACTGCTTGGGTGACAGCAGAAGCTATGTCAAAGATCCAAAAAGAAGTCAACAGGTTAAGAGAAAGGATTCACAAAAGCCCTGTGAATGTTCCTCAAGCAAAACACTAGTTAATGGAGGATATCTGAGCTTGAAGCTCCAGCTTCCAGCACTGAAGGAAGCAATATCTACATCGATCTTTTGATTCTATGTGCTTGTTTCAGTCCTGACTTAATTTCTGTGGGGATAGATTTCCAATCCACCTGGGCGTGGGTTGAGAGTGAAATTTTATCAGAGATAACCAGCATTGAGTGAGGAGCCTGCTGTCTTCCTCTCTCATCAACTCTCAAAGCTATCAACTTGCGGGCAATTTCAGATGTAGTGATCATGCTGTTTTTACTAACGTGAGCTACATGCAAAAAAAATAGCTAAGGAAATGAGCCAACCCTTTTTGTCTCCAAGAACTATCTGCAAATGCTCACTCAGATATTCCAAACGATGATACCTTTTCTTAATCCAATCTAAAATACAGCCAGTGCTGGAAGCTGAGGCAGTGGACACCATCAGATATTAAACAGAAAATAACTGCACAAACACCACACCAATTCTGCCAACAAAATAGAAATCATCTGACAGCAAAGCTGCTGAAAACTCTGAATATACCACAAAAATCACAGCACATCTGGGAAGACCACCCTCAAATATTTTTTCTTCTTCCTACACAACCCTAACACATGCCCAAGGAATGCTAAATAACTGCTTCTGCACAAGGCAGATGTGACTGCCAGTGCTGGGTTTTTGGAGGGAAAAAGGAGACAAAGGCATTCAGTATAACAAAACCCACACCCTACATGAAGGACTTCTGCAGCATTGGAAGGACACTTGCCCTAAAGCTAGGTGGGATAAAGGTAGGTCTTTTCAAAGCTATCAAGCAGTTCCTACCATAGCCCCATGTCACATTCAGTGCTTTATGAAACGTAACTCCCTCAAGGGTGAAACCTGCTTAAAAAAATTCAGTAAATTCCCTTCTACTGCCCTTTTTCAAGCCTAAATCACAGCAGCATTCCCCTCAGGCCAACAGATTTGACAGGTGCACAGCTCCATTAACTTGGACATCATTTTGATCTGTGTTGCTGCAGAAGCACAAAAACTCACGCTGACATATTAACCCCATCCTTCACTAATGTTGTCAGAAGTTTCCAGTGCCGCCAGCTGCTGGCATCTCTCAAGTCCTTTGGGTATCTCAGTGCGGGACAGAAGGTGCCATTCCAAAGCCTGCAATGCCATTGCTCATCCAGTGCCTCAGTTCACATATCTCAGATCTGATTTCTTTTCTTCCTGATCTAATGAGTGGCAGATGACGCAGCTCCCTTGTTTCTATAGGTTTAATGTTTGAATTTGACACATGACAGCAGGTCTAGGGAGGGTCTCCTTCCCCTCTACTCTGCCCTGGTGAGACCATATCTGGAATACTGTGTCCAGTTTTGGACTCCCCAGTTCCAGAGAGATAGGGATCTACAGGAGAGAGTCCAACAGAGAGCTATGAAGATGATGAAGGAAGACTGAGAGAGCCAATGCTGTTTAGTCTGGAGAAGGCTGAGAGGGGACCTTACTAACGTCTACAAATATCTGAGGGATGGGCGTCAAGATGAAGGTGCTTTTTGGTGGTGCCCAGTAACAGGACAAAGAACAAGGGGTATGAGCTGGAACACAGGAAGTATGGCAAGATGCATAAACAAGTGAAAAACACCGAGTACCTAAACCCACCTAAAAACAGTGTATGCATGTGGTAGAAAGAAAATCAGAAAACTCAAAGTCCCCTTGGGCCTCAGGAAAGAACGTAATGCTTAATGATCTGCTGCTGCTCTGCTCCAACACAGCTTCCTGTCAAAGAAGGTCAAACCCACCAACGAATCCCTCTGGCCATGTACACATTGCCAGCAGCTGGTTCATCCACAGGGAAAGGTACCACAGCTTCAGTAGCCATTTCATTACCTCAGAAAAAGATTTAAAAATACAACCTGGACACCCTCAACAGCCACTTAGTTACTACTAAGGACATGGTTTCTGCCTTGTTTTTACCATCTTTAATCACAGAATCATTTTGGTTGAAGAGCTTTAGGACCATCAAGGTCAATCATTAACCCAGCACTGCCAGGTCACCACTAAACCATGTTCCTCAGCACATCTACATATCTTTGAAAACCCTTCATGGATGGTGACTCCACTAGTGCCCTGGACAGCCTGCTCCAGGGCACTCCCATTTGGGGGAGAAATTGTTCCTCATATCTAACCTAAACCTCCCCTGGCACAACCTGAGGTTACTTCCTCTAACCCTGTCACTTGTTCCTTCTGAGAAAAGAGAGAGACAGAAGATCTTCTCTCTCAGCCTCCTTTTCTCCAGGGTAAACATGCCCACTTTCCTCTGCCACTCCTCACAAGAATTGTCCTCTAACCATTACATAATACAATATTCAGATATTTTAGACTCCCACTGATATCTAAGATTCAAGGAAACTCTGTATCTAAGATGGCATTGAAAAAAACCACCATGTGATGGCATAATTAAAGACTTTTGTGAGCTTGTCTGTAATTAACTAGACAAAACCCAGTGCTGGTGGTGTGCACTCATAGCTACCTTTCAGCTATTCAGACTTTTGCTTGCTGAAGCTATACAACTCACTTATATTTCTCTATAAACACACACACACACACGCACACAAAAACCAAACAACCCACCTTTCTTTGCATTTAATTAACACATAACTTTGAGCTAGACGCCAGGTTTTTCAAAGGAAACCACTTCTCAGGTGGAGGAGAAGACAGCGACAGTGCTCAGCAGGAAGGATACTCAGTAAATGCAATTATCTAACCCACTAAAAAGTTCAAATTGAGAAATAAAAGCAGGAGAGGAAACAAGCAGCACAGAGATTAATTCAAGGAACAGACAGGAGGAAAGCAAAAAGGTCTATGGCTTGAAAATATTGCCATTTGCCTCAAGCCAGCAGGTAGGCTTTCAGATCAAAGTTACACCACCCTGCCCCTGCACCTCGACAGAGGAGCGGCAAGAGCCAGCCTCATACAAGCCTCCCCGCACAGTGGAGAAGCTGCAAGTTCAGCACTTCCTACTTATTTAAACAATATAAACTTATTTTAAAACAAAATTGTGTGACCCTGCCCTGAAGAAAATACTTTTTGACTGTCAGGATCTGAAAAATAAGGTTTCAGGCATTGGCTTCACTTCCATAGAATCAAGGAATTATTTTCATTGGAAGAGATCTTTAAGACCATCAAGTCCAACCACTAACCCAGCACTGCCAGGTCACCACTTAACCATGTCCCTCAGCACCACACCTACATGGCTTTTAAATTCCTCAAGGGATGGGGACTCCATCACTGCCCTGGGCAGCCTCTTCCAGGGTTTAACTACCCTTTAAGTGAAGAAATTGTTCCTAATGTCCAATCTAAACCTCCCTTGTGCTACTTGAGGCCATTTCCTCCTGTCCTATCACTTGCTACTTGGGAGATGAGACTGACCCCCACTCAGCACCAGGTCTCCCCTCAGCCTCCTTTTCTTCAGGCTGAACAACCTCAGTTCCCTCAGCTGCTCCTCAACAGACCTGTTCTCCAGACCCTTCACCAGCTCCACTGCCTTTCTCTGGACCCGCTCCAGCCCCTCAATGTTCTTTTTAGTGTGAGGGCTTCAAAACTGAATGCAGCATGGAGGTGCTGCCTCACCAGTGCTGAGTACATGGCCTTACTGGCCATGCTACTGCAGATCCAGGTCAGGGTGCTGTTGGCATCCTTGGCCACCTGTGCACACACTGCCTTATCTTCAGCCATACATTTCTTTGTTGTGGAAGGGAGAGGCAAAACAGAAGAGGAATGGCTGGAGACCAGACTTGTAAATGTCACAGAACTGCAACACATGAAGGGCTGAAACTTGTCCTACAATTCAACTAGATGGCAAAAACCTAGCAAGCTTGTAGGCAGAAGAGGCTTGTAGGCTTGGCCACAGAGGAGAGACAGGTGCCATCCTCTTGCCTCTCTGCGCTTGTAACCTGGAAACTATCTCAACAGAAACCCCAAAGTTGTCACCTCAGCCTGTCTAGACAGCACAGCACAGCCAGGGATGAAAGGGAAAAAAACAACCCATGAAGAACTAAAGCTTTCATTCTCTTTAGGCTTTTCAGCACCATTTATCTGATGGGATCTGATCAGTGCTTAGCAAGAGCTAAAGGGTAGAGGGCAAAAGGATGGGGCCAAACTCTTTGCAGTAGTGTCCAGGGACAGGACAAGGGACAAAGGGCACAAACCGGAGCCCAGGAGGTTCTACCTCCACGATGAAAAACTTCTTTGCTGTGAGAGTGCTGTAGTCCTGGAGCAGGCTGCCCAGACAGCTTGTGGAGTCTCTGTGTCTGGAGAGGTTCCAAACCTGCTCAGACATTGTGATCCTGGGCAACCTGCTACGGGTAACCCTGCTTTAGCAGGGGAGTTGGACTGGATGATCACCAGAGGTCCCTTCCAACCCTCACCCTGCTGTCTGGTTCTGTAGCGAACCTCTCAGTCTCTGCTGACTCCCCCTTATCTGGCATTCATCTATGTACTGCACTTCAAAACATTTATCTTTTTTAGCACAGAACCTGTCAAGGACCATTCAGATACCAGAAAAGAACTCCCAATAAACCATTACTGTGAGCAGCCCTTGTATGGCAATGGAGCTCCTGCTGCTCCCAGTGTCTTTAACATATCAACCAATTGCTGTAGACATCAATAACCCCTCCTGAACTGAGCCACCCCAAGAGTTCACTGGGGGGAAAAAAAAAAAGAGTCATTAGCACTAAAATTGCACATTTCCAATTATTGCAAATCCATGACAAAGACTCTTCCATTTCCTTGTCAATAGAAACCCCAATTCCTCTTTACTTCACAAGTAAATCCTTCCTCAATCAATCAACTATTAAGTAAGATTGTTGCCCCGTAACAAGACTCAAAATGGATTTTCACATCCTTTCTGGGTTTCTTTTATTAATATCAGTCTATCAAATTTTTCACTGCTCATGTACCTCAAAGAATACTTGTAAAGCCACAGCTATTTCATTGTTATTAATTGCTTTATGAAAGGGACAGAATAATTACCTAGGACCAGAAACCTACTGGAGATTCAGTATGAGCAAAATGATCTTCTCATTGTGAAAACTTCTGTAAACCAAGAGAGGAGGGAACTAATGAAAATTTGATTTATAAAAGACAGCAAACATTTTCAGATGCAAAAGATACAAAAGTTAATTACATTACTTTACTTACAGGCCACCCGAAGAGCTACAAAATTAACCTATTGGAAAGATTAATCTTTTACTCTGGTTATGATGCTCAGTTATCTCTGAAAGATGCCTACTTCCCTGAGCAGCATCTATGCTGCAGAAGCTTTATCTGAAACTCTGAAAGCAAACATATACCACCCACCAGGCTCTGCTGGAGGTGTATCCTTCAAACAATCCACAGTAACAATGGGAACACCCTGAAGAAGTTCCCAGAATCAAGGTGACAACAAGCAATGAGGGACTGCCTGGGTCACAGTCCCATGCAGTCACAGGAGATGTCTGGTTTCATATCTCCATCTTACCATTCATGCCAAGCCACAAATTAATTCCCCATTCACCAAGTCACAAATTAACTCTGCCCAGCAGAGAAGGACTTGGGGATGCTAGTGGGTGAGAGGCTGGACATGAGACAGCAGCAAGCACTCACAGCCCAGAGCCAGCCATGACCTGGGCAGATCCCCAGCAGTGTGGGCAACAGGTGAAGGGAGGGGATTCTGCCCCTCTGCTCCACTCTGCTGAGACCCCACCTGCAGTGCTCACCACAGCAGAGACAGAGATCTGTTGGACTGGGGCTAGAGGAGGCCAAGCAATGCTGGGAGAGCTGGATGCCCTCTGCTGTGAGGCCAGGCTGAGAGAGCTGAGGTTGTTCAGCCTGGAGAAAAGAAGGTTCCAGGGAGACATTCTGGTGGCCTTTCGGTGCTTAAAGGATTAGATCAGAGGACAGACTTTTTATCAGGGCCTTGTGCTTGTGACAGGACAAGGGATGATGGTTTAAGCTAAATGAGGGAGATTGAGACTAGAGAGAAGGAAGACATTTTTGACACTGAGGTCGGTGAGACATTGGCCCAGGTTGTCCAGAGAGGTGGTAGATGCCTCATCCCTAGAAACATCCCAGGCGAGGTTGCACAGGGCTCTGAGCGATCTCCTCTAGTTACAGACATCCCTTCTCACTGCAGGGGGTGTTGGACTAGATGATCTTTAGAGGTGCATTCCAACCCAAACCATTCTATGAATCTTTGATTCATCATGTGGTTGGTGCTCTTCCACAACATCATGTGCTAATAATCTCTTCCCTTGTCCTTATGGTCATCACTCATCCCCTTTGCTAGCCCACTGTCTTGCAACCACATCAAAGCCACTTCATGCAAATAATCCATGAGCAGGCACATTTAAGATATGCTAGAAGTGCAAAGATGACTGAGTGTAAAAGAACAGAAAACTACAATTTTAATAAATAACAACATTAATCCTATTTAGGAGACATCCATGAAAAAAACTATCCTACACTGATTTTTTTTTCCCCTCTCATTATACCAAGATCATTCCCAAAACCTTTAAGTCTTGAAACAAAGGTGTCTTTGTGCCATTTCCCAGTACCACAGAACACAAACATTAAACTGCTGGAACAGGTCCAGAGGAGGCCATGAAGACGATCATAAGGCTGGAGTACCTTCCCTGTGGGGATGGGCTAAGAGAATTTGGGGCTGTTAAGCCTGGAGAAGAGACGGCTCTTGGGGAGACCTTAGAGCAACCTTCCAGTACCTGAATGGGGGCTACAAGAAAGCTGGGGAGAGACTTCTTACAAGGGCTTGTAGAGATAGGCTAAGAGGGAATGGATTCTTCACCTTCACAGTGAAGAACTTTTTCCTTATGTTTACATGGAACCTCCTGGGTTCCAGTTCGTGTCCACTGCCTGTGGTCCTGTCAGTGGACAACAGTGAGAAGCTTGGATCCACCCTTTTGACACTCACTTTTTAGATATTTATAGGCATTAGTGAGATCCTCTCTCAGTTTCCTTCTGGTCTCTCAGCCTTTCTTCAGAAAATAGATGTTCCAGCACCCTCAGCATCTTAGTGGCTCTCCAATGGACTCTTTCCAGTAGTTCATTGTCCTTCTTGAATTGGAAAACCCAGAACTAGATGCAGTATTCCACCAAGGCAGAGCAGATGGAGAGAAGAACCTTTCCTGCCCTGCTAGCCACACTTCTCTTAATGCACGACAGGATGCCATTGGCCTTCTTGGCCGTGAGGGCACATTGCTGGCTCAGAGTGAACTTTTTGTCCACATAAACTAAGAAGTGAGGAAGTTAGGATCTGCCTGTGATTAATTTCTCCACCCAAAACAAAGGCAACAACTGTTTCTCCACCTTGGTTCACCTTCTCTCTGCATCTTCTTAATCCTCACTAAAAGTGCTGAGCCTGACCATGTGTGAATCACGTCAAACCCAGCAGACGCTGATGCACAGCAGATAACCAAGAGCAGCTGGACCAGAGAAGGTCTGCATAAATACACTAGGTAGAATGACTTTGAAGAGTATTTTCCTCATCAAGTATCATGACAAGGGGCTGTAAACCCTACCAGAAGACAACAACTTGAGAGACTGAAGTCTACCTAGTTAATTTATGGATATCTGCTCTACTTGATGGAATCATAGAATGGTTTTGGGTGGGAAAGGACTTCCAAAGGTCATCTAGTCCAAACCCCTCACAGTGACCTAGATCAGGCTGCTCAGAGACTTGTCAAGAATGATTTTTAATATCTTCAGGGATGGGGCCTCAACTACCTCCCTCTGCAACCTGTTTTGGTGTTCTAGCACCCCTGTAGTAAAGAATTTGTTTCTAACATCCAATCTAAATCTGCTCTCCTCTAATTTCAAACCATTGTCCCTCATCCTGTCACTACAAGCCTTTGTAAACAGTCTCTCTTCAGCCTTCCTGTAGGCTCCCTTCAGGTCAAGCAATCTCAAGTTCACTCTTAGGGAAGACAAAAAATACGAAATTATGATTTCACAAAGAAGTAAGGTAGGAGTTGTCCCCTCTTTCCTTGGTTTTCCTATAGCAAAATTATCTGCCCAGATTTTCAACCAAGGCTATGTTCAATGTGCAAGTTTCAGGGAGTCAGAGAGAGCCAGAAGGTCTCCCCTCAGCCTCCACTTCTCTAGGATAAACAACCCCTGTTCCTTCAGCCACTGCTCATCAGACCTGTTCACCAGCTTCACTGCCCTGCTCTCGACCCACTCCAGCACCTCAGTGTCCTTCTTGGAGTAAGTAGCTCACAACTGAACACAGTATTTGATGTGCTGCCTCACTAGTGTTCAGTATAGGGGGACAATTGCTGACCTGGTTCTACTGGTCACACTATGTCCCATCCAGACCAGGATGCTGTTGGCCTTCTCAGCTACCTGGGCACATGCTAGCTCATGTTCAGATGGCTGCCAACCATTAGCCCCTAGTCTTTTTCCACAGAATCACAGAATGGTAAGGTTGGAAGGGACCTCAAGGATCATCTAGTTCCAACCCCCTGCCACAGGCAGGGACACCTCCCACTCGTACAGGTCACTCAAGGCCTCATCCAACCTGGCCTTGAACACCTCCAGGGAGGGAGCATCCACAACCTCCCTGGGCAACCTGTTCCAGTGCCTCACCACATCAGGCAGCTTTCAAGCCACTCTTCCCCAAGCACTGCGTGGGGTTGTTGTGACCCAAGCACAGGACCCAGAACTTGCCCTTGTTGAACCTCATCCCACTGGCCCCAGCCCACTGATCCAGCTTGTCTAGATCCCTCTGTAGAGCCTTCCTACCATCAAGCAATCAACACTTTAGTCAATTGTTCTCTGCTGTCATGTAGGAAAACCTCAGCAACATGCCTATATCAAAGATCTGCTATCCATTTGGGAAAGTAATCTCATTTAGGGTCTTTCTGATCTTGTTCAAAGGAAAGAACTGAAATAACAGGAGACAGAACTCCAAATATGCACCATTTTTCTTCATTGCTCATTTGTTGCTTCCTGCCAGGAGTTGTGATTAAAAGCGGAAAGGCTTTATCTGGCAAATAAGCCACTCAATTGATATTAGTGCAGGGCCTCCCCATGTAGGGCTGCAATGAAGCAGAGGGTGCAGCCCTGCAAAATCTCACCCTGCCAACCACTGAGAACACTTCTCCAGCATGCAAGGACAAGTGAGTTACCTCTATGCATCTCCTCAGCTGATCTTCTCCCTAGCATGGGCTTGCTGATCAGCGGTGGATGTGACCAGCTTCTGAGGATTAGTATCTTCTCCTTTCTTTGTACTTTGCCTTGAGCATAAAGCTTCTGTAGCTGTAAGTGCAATAGTTTGAAAGAAGCAGCAGCTGCTGCATGAGATAAGAAGATAGGGACAGGATATATGACAAGTCTGTACCAGACAACTGCCATCTCAGTCATGCCCAATCCTGATAGACTCTGAGTGCCATCAAACCTGAATTTACTCATGCCAATGTATACAGCACTGCAGGGTGGGGACAGGCTCTCAAACTACTCTTGAACAGGAACCACACTGCTATCACTAGCAATGAGTTGCACAGGAATCACTCTACCTAACCACTGAACATCTTAAACCACTGCTGCTCTACAACCCTGAAACAACTTAGAACCAAGCAATTTTCCAACACCCAAGTATGTGAAGAGCTGCTCTGCCACTGCTTCTGAACTAGTGTGCTTCACTGCTGGATCAGTAAAACTAGACGCTGAAAAGCAATCTTGTTAAAATTGGCAAGGTGTCTTCTGGGACCCTGCAGGAACCTTTCCATTGAATTGGATGTCATCCTTAAGGGCCACTGGACCAGCATTTCTTCACTTACAAGTAAAAGCAAAAGGAGGAGGAAAAGGGCAAGATAGTTCAATCACAATTACATGAAGCTCACAACAAATGGATGGGTGCTGTCAGGGACTTGAGTGCACTAATAGGCCATGACCAGCTTCATTAAACTCCACTTTGCATCTTCCGTCCATAGATCCAGAAGTTCTGTTTCAGCTGAGGCTTGCAGGGCAAGTCTGTGTCTCTGGTACTGACCCTAGTCCCAGCTCCCAGAGGGACCTCAACACTACATCGTAGGTATGTTCTTTTCTGAACAAAGTCCTCTGACAAACTCTAGCTTGACCTCCAGCCCTGTCTCTAGCTGCTCCTCACTGCATTACCTGGATGGACCTTAGACCTGATTCATTGCCATGCCTGGGGCTGCTGCCAGACCCTGTCACCTGCACTCAGCTCTGGCCTGTGTTTAGGTTCCATGGGACTTGCACATCAACAGTGAAGGCACTGGAAGTCACCCAGGACTCCCAGCTTATGATCTCTCATGAGACAACCCTGCTCTTACTCCAGAAGAGATGCTGGCTCCTTACACCTACAAAAGGCTATTCAATCTTTCTACATCTCTTTATAGATCATTAGATATGCTGGAGTGAGCTCAAGAGCTTGTTTTGCTACTACTTTTACATTGCAAAAGCAGCACCTGCTCTAAAAGAGTGCTAGAACCGAGTAATTTTTCTTCACAAAAGGTGAAAATTCAGAGTTCTAACTCCTGTGGCAAAGAATTGATCACCAAGGCATCACCAGCCAAAGCCTGAGGGTGGGGTTTGGTTTTGTTTTGACAGTTTTTTGTTTTAAACTCTGTTGCTTCCTTATGAGTTTAAAACAGTAAATGATTGACTTGCAAAGGGTGTTGTTGGAGTTACACAAACACATCATAAACTCAGATAACAAATGCAATTCTATGTCATTTTCCACATGAACCTGAACCTAACACCATCCTGGTTTTTAGTTCTATTTTTCTCCTTCACTTCCTGAAATGTGTTTAGGACTGACCAATGTTTACTTAGATAAGAAAGAGGTTATTACCAAACTGGGTTGGAGCAGAGTGGATAAAAACAAAGGTGTTGTTAAACTGAAAACATCTCATCTCGACTGAATTTAACAAGTGAGGGGAAATGGAGTCCAGTATAATGCTGGGAAATGCTGGTGCACTTCAGTCCTAGGATCTAACACCCTCATATGCTCTTCTGAAGCTTTCAAGCATTGAAGAAAGGTCTGTTTTATAACATCAGCTGCTGAAATCATAATCATAGAATTGTTAAGGTTGGAAAAAGACTTCTGAGGTCATGAGTCCAACCGCTAACCCAGCACTGCCAAGTCCACCACTAAACCATGTTCCTCAGCATCACATCTGCACATTTTGTTAACCACTAGTGGCCTGGACAGTCTCTGCCAGGGCTTAATCACTCTCTCAAGTGAAGAAATTGTTCCTAATATTCAACCTAAAATTCCCCCTGAGGTCAATTCCTCTTCTATTACTTGCTACTTGGAACAAGAGATCAATCCCCACCTGGCTCCAGCCTCCTTTCAGGGAATTGGAGAGTAAGGTGGTCTCTCCTCAGACTCCTTTTCTCCAGACTAAACAACATCAGTTCTCTCAGCCACTCCTCACCAGATCTGTTCTCCAGACCTTTCACGAGCTTCGTTACCAGAATGAAGGTGCCAGGTTCTTTTCAGTGGTGCCCAGTAATAGGACACAAGCTGGAACAACGAAGTTCCACCCCAACGTGAGGAGACATTTCTTTACTGTGAGGGTGCTGGAGCCCTGGATCAGGCTGCCCAGAGAAGCTGTGGAGTCTTTTCTGGAGACTTTCAAAAGTCTTGTGGATGCACTACTGTGTGACTTGCCCTAGGTGACCCTGCTTTGACAGGCAGGGTTGGACTCAATGATCTTGAGTGACCTGTACTAGTGGGAGGTGTCCCTGCCTATGGCAGGGGGGTGGAACTAGATGATCCTTGAGGTCCCTTCCAACTTTACCATTCTATGATTCTATCTCTGGAGGTCCCTTCAAACCCCTAACATTCTCTCATTCTGTGATCTCTAAAGCAGTGGTGGGTCTGTAATACAAAGCAGGAAAGCTGTGAAGACACATCACAAGGTGTAATCAGTTGGACACCACATGCATTCACCAGCTCTTCACCCTCGTCACACCACCTCAATGCTAAAGATCTCCTTTTCTTGCATTCTCCTCGATGCCCTGACATAAACTGGTCTATAAATTCTTGTGCTTTCTGCTCAGCCTTATTTAGACTGGTTTAGCAATCAGAGTTGATGTTTAAGACACAAATCCTACCTGCAAATTGCAGCACAGATAGTCTGCATTTGCAAGAATTTTCTTACCTGCCATGTTTAGCCTCACCCAAGAGCTCCACATAAACATCTCAGATTAATAAACACATTCTAAAATTGAGGAGGCTTTCCATAAGAAATCACAGTGCCAGTTTATTTCCTTAGATCCAAAAATTATATCAATAATGTCCTCCCCAAAATCTCATGATTTTTTAAAAAGGAACAAACAAAATCAATCTACAAGAGCTGTTACATGATTAAAACATATGCTGAAATCAACAACACTCAAGGCTCTATCATGGCATTTTGTTCTTCATTGGTGTTTACGTTATTACAGCTCTTATGTACTGCCCTGGAAATCAGCTTTGAAGTGGAATGATGGATAAATGAAGATGTATTATTACTATCCTTATTAGAGGGATTTTAAAATC
This sequence comes from Ramphastos sulfuratus, assembly GCA_013399055.1. Taxonomy (NCBI): domain Eukaryota; kingdom Metazoa; phylum Chordata; class Aves; order Piciformes; family Ramphastidae; genus Ramphastos; species Ramphastos sulfuratus. The sequence continues at coordinate 204,124 of WBNM01023833.1, forward strand.
ATTAGAGACCAACAAGACATAATAATCATATTATATCCAATCTTCTCTAGAACATCTCCTTTAACAGGGCCTGCTAATGCAATCAGTTAAATACATACTACTGCAAAACACGGCATGCCTTCTACAGGTTGGCATGAGATGGAAATTTCTGTGTCTTGGGGTTTCAGTTAACCAGGATTTGTTCTTACAGAATTCATGGCGGGTTTCTCCTTTATAAACACCAGACTTTCAAATTTACAGTGAACACCTGGTTCGATGTGCCTGCTCAACTGAAAGAAAGGTTAAAACCTAGGGAGAAAATAAGGCACTGGACCAAACAACCTTAACCTGTAGTGACTTCGAACAGTGAAAAGTAAATCCTAAGAGAAGTGATGATCTCTGAAATGCTCAATAGACTTGGATTCAACCGGTACCACCAGGTAAAGAGGGGATAAGCATCTAGAGACTCCGAGGAAGAGCAGAAGCGATTCAGAAAATAGTTTCTGGATTCGAAGTGACATCTGCAGCTAAGCAAAAACTACTTATTAGAAAAAGAACCACCCAAGCCAATCACCTTCTTTTCTTCCAAAGAGGGGTGGATAAACTCCAAGACAAACATACCAACCCCTGAAGGAAGCTTTGGAAATGTTAAGTGGTCTTCTCGACAGCTCTCTTTCTGAGGGCTTGGAGGGAAGGTTGAAAAACAAGTATAAGGCTTTTGTGGCATGCAAGTGGAGTGACAACAAAGAGGCAGAGGGCAAAGCTGAAGCCATGCTGGTGCTCCTAACACCTGCATGGCTACTCTGCCTGCTTCTCCCCTGAAAGAAAGACGAAAAGATGCTGAAGGACTAGATGGGTGTTCATAGCAAAGGAAATCAAAGCTATCAATGCAATAATGATGCTGTTCTGGCAGTTTCTGCAATACGAACAGAGAATTGTTATTTGAGGCACAGAAAGCAGAGCTGTACAGGAATTACTTGGGTCCTTTCCATCCTTCCTTACCCATGGAGTCACAGAATCACAGAATTGTTTTGATCGGAAGAGAGCTTTAAGATCATCAAGTTCAACTGTTAACTCAGCACTGCCGGGTCACTACTAAACTGTGTCACTCAGCACCACATCTTCTTAATTCCTCCAGGAAGGTATATCCCCTCAGCCTCCTTTTCTCCAAGCTAAACAACCACAGTTCCCTCAGCTGCTCCTTGCAAGACTTGTGCTCTAGACCCTTCACCAGTTTTTTTGCTCTTCTTTGGACATAGTCCCTCACCTCAGTCTTGTGCCAGGAGCTTAACTCACATAAAAAGCTTGGAGAAATCATCATTTACACAGTTCTGATTTCTTCAGACAGCTAAGGATGCTTCCCTGCCTCTAATAAATGCACAGCAGACCTCTTTCATTGCAAGAGTCCATGTTTAACAACCACCAGATAGGTGATCTCCCCACAGAAAATACTCTCATCATACTTATAGTCCTTTTCCATCAGTTACAAGAGGGAACCTTATAAGCCCAGGCTATGATTAACCTCATTATTCTCTGTCCTCTGAACTTCCACCACTATTCCATCTTGATGGCAGAGATGGTACAGAGTAGCCAAAGGTCTATTTTTTTCTGCCCAAGGCAGCGGTGGTCTCACCATGTGTGGAAGGACTTAAAAGCTGTGTAGATGTGGTGCTGAGGGACATGATTTAGCAGTGGACTTGGCAGTGATGGGTCAATGGTTGGGCTTGATGATCTTAGATGTCTCTTCCAATCAAAATTATTTCGTTATTTTATGATTCTATGCTACTGCAGGCAGTTCTTCTTGCCCAGCTGGAAAACAAGTGCGATGACACTGATGACCACCTAGCTAACTCCTCAGTAGCTCCCCCTGCTACTTGTGGAGCTTCAATTATAGCAGTGGAGCAAAGTGGGAAGGCTTTGAACACCAAATAGTGAACTCACAGAAAAATCACATGAAGATGTGACTACCATGTTCACTCAGATGTTAGGCAAACAGTGAAGGCAAACAAACTGCAAGCCAGGGAAGGCAGCACCAGCACTGAGGCATTTTCCTTTAATTCTGTCATTGATATTGCAAGTCCTTCAGGATTTCCTCCACTTGTGATACATCTGAGGCAATCCGGGCTACTACAACTGCAAAACTCGTACCTGATACTTTTGCACAGGCACTCCACATCATATTAGTTCCTAGATGCAAACATTGCAAATGTTCATAATCTACGAACGTCACGATATAGGCATACTAATACTCTTAGGATGTTATTGATGCTGTTGCTATACCAGCCACCTTCTGAATCCATTTGTCATCTCTGTTTCTTTTACTTTGCTGCCTCCTTCCCCAAAACTGCTTCTCTTACAGACTGCCTCTAGTTCCCTTTCCATTACCCTCCTGTCCCTTATGAACCATCCAATTTCCCTGCCACTCACCTCTGCCTTGTTCTGCCTAGTCATTCTGCAGAATATTTGATCTCCACTTGCTGCAGAGATACTCTGCTCTTGGCTACTGGCTGAACAAAACACTTTCATTCTGTCCCAGAAATAAGGGAGGAAACACTCAGCAGCTGTTGGCACCTTGAGCTGGTCAGGCAAATGCATGATGGAAGCACTGCAGTGTGTTATAACCTGCGCTGACTCCTTGGATCCTCCTGTATCTCTGGGAAGTTCTTCTGCTATGATTTGTCATCCTAGCTGAGATCATCTGTTCAAATCTAGCATGACTATGCTTCTTCCTTGCAGGCAGCTGATGATGACAACCCTCTGATACAGTACTGACTTCCTTCTTGAAGACTTCAGGAGTAAGTCTGCAGAATGTATTGATTACATTGAATTACTTTTGGAGGAACAATATGGAAATTAAACAGAAAATGAAGTGGGTAGAATAGTCTGAGCTTTCAGATCTAACTCATAATGAACAATGCAATCGCTACTATGATTTCCAACAGGGAATTTGGAACAGAAATAGCATCCAGACTGCTGTGAAAGAGCTTCAGGCTTTTGGCAAGTCCAGAAGATTGGTAAGAAGGATGATAAACATGATGTAAGGTGGGGTTGTTTTCTTGCTTCACTTTCATATTGAAAACTTATGTTTCAGGATCTATGCAAAGCACTGTACATCTGAAGCATGCAGCTTCCTCCCTCTAAGTATCTAAGCACCCTGTGGATCATTTCTAGGTCCCAAAATGACTGCAGTAAAGCCAGGTATGCTCCAGCTCTCCTTTCTCATAAGATCAATTTCTGACCTAGAGGCTATTCCTCATCAGCAACAGAAAAACATGGCTTCTGTGCTCATTCTGGTTGCCATTCACCAAATCATGTAAGTGACAGACTCCAACTCTTAACTAAAAAAGGATCAGTCATTGAACTGGATCTTTAGCAATGAAAAACTGTGTACCTAAACTAAGGTATGTGCCAGGAAATGGTTAACAGCAGGTAGTGTTCCTGACATTGACAGGCTTCTGTAAAATAGGGAACAATTAACAGCCCTCAAATGGATCCCAGAATACCTAAATGATATTGCTGACACCAGCCCAGCTCCATGAAGTGGAAGCCCTTTAAAATCATAGAAACATAGAATCATTTTGGTTGAAAGAAACCTTTAAGATCATCCAGTCCAACCATTAACCCAGCACTGCCAGGTCACCACTGAACCTTGTCCCTCAGCACCACATCTAAATGGTTCTGAAATCCCTCCAGGAATGGGGTCTCTGGAGACCACTTCCTTGGGCAGCCTGTGTCAGGCACTGACCACTCTTTTGGGAAAGAAATCTCCAATCTAAACTTCCCCTGGCACAATTTGAGGCTGTTTCTTCTTGTCCTATTTCTTGTTACTTTGGAGAAGTGACCAACATCCACCAGGCTCCAACCTCCTTGCAGGGAGTTGTAGAGAGCAATGAGGTCTCCTCTTAGCTTCCTTTTCTCCAGACTAGACAACCCCAACTCCCTCAGCCACTCCTCAGAAGACTTGTGCTCTAGACCCTTCACCAGTTTCACCACTCTTCACTCTTCTTGATTCTCTGCCTCCAGAACTTCCTTCAGGTTTCATGACATTCAAGTTAGGATCTTTGGCCCACAGCACACAGTTAAACCAAATATCCCCACATATTGCCAAAAATAGTTCCCTCACTGAATGTCAGCTGAAATACCAACTCTAATTCCTTTGAGCTTTTTGTTCGTGACAGCACTTAAAGCCTCTTTTAAATAAAAGCAGCAACATACTGAACTCACATTTCCAAACAGTATCTCCTAGGTTAGTGAAGAAGCGAGTAGAGGAAAACCACACATCATTTAGGCCTGACCTTTGCTGAATGACTGCTTTCTCTTCAGATTACTCCTCTAGCTATTCTTGCTTTGGGATCCACTGTTGGGAGCCAGCCAGCACCCAGGAAAGTTGAAGAAATGAAATACCATTGCTTTTGAAATTAAAGGGAGATATTTTTTTGCTGCTCGATGCGTCACTCCCACTATGACACAAACAACTGCTACAAAAGGCACCGGAGAAGTTTGGTGTGCTCAGTAGCATCTATTTTAAGAATAACAGTTCCAAGTTAGCTTACTCACATCTAACTTAACCTTCAGATAGGTAACTGGGCAGACCTAGACATTTCATTTCTGAAGAGTCTTCCAGATAATTCTTAACATTTTAAAAACTGGATTATGATTCAGATGGCTAGAAAATGCTTAGTATATGCTATCAGCACCTGGGGGGAGGAAATCATGAAGCTGACTGTGCATTTCATCTCCTGTCACTGTAGCTTTCCTGATGCACAAGTGTCTGTGATAAGACCTGGATCATAGACCAGTATTCCCACATGGTGAAACAGATGTTGTCATCCCACGTTCAGAACTTCCCAGTATCACTGAAACCCTCACAGAAAGCTATTTCTAGTTTCGTTGTACCTTCAAACTCTGCTTGCTACAGTATTTCAGAACTGATCTTTTATAGCTTTACAGGACAGCAGTGCTTCTCTTACTGAATAGATTTTTAATTTTAGGAAATGAGTCAACTCTTTTGGTTCTTAATGCAAGTCCATAGCAGAGACACATATAAATAGGAGGGGACTGTGCACCTCATTGTCTTTGAACTACTCCAGGATGTGCGGAGTTAAAGACAGTACAGTACTGTACATCACTTAGAATGTTAATTTTCCACTGAGGATTTCACCCTGACCTCTGTTTCAGCCATCATGGCACTGTGCCTTGGAAGGACCCAACTGCACTATCATCATGATTTATTTTAACATTTTCTTTTTTATTTTGTGAAAGGTTAAAGCTCCCAAATACACCTTCCCGAACATTCGTGGTGTTGGGGAAAGATGAAATCCTGCAACACTTACCACCAAACACATCTCCGTTCTGATAGTTTTTCCCTTTCTGAGTTTCCTCTTCGTTTTGAACAGTAGAAACATGCTTGGCGGAGGCACAGCCCATAGCTTCATTCAGACAGCTCCAGCTGGGCCCAACCACAAATCATGTCTAGAGACACGCGCTCATTGTTTGCAAAGGAATCCACCTTCCCGTGTGGCTCTCAAGTCACTTCTACCTAAAGAGGGCACAACAAAAGGCAGAGAAAAGACTTTAACTGCACATGCTGATGAAAGGTAACATCTAAATGTAGAACTTCAAGAAAACAATGTTGGGATTTGCAAAGAGAAGCACAAGAGCACACACTGTCTTCATCAGCTGAGGCGTTTAACACCATATTCAACAAACATCTGATATAGGCAGAGTAAGGTAGAACACAGGTCTTGTGAGGAGCAGCTGAGGAAACTGGGGTTGCTCAGTCTGGAGAAAAGGAGGCTGAGGGGAGACCTGAAAGGAGAATGGAGTGTGGTGGGGGTGGGTCTCTTCTCCCTAGTAACAAGACAGGAAGAAATGGTCTGAAGTTGTACCAGGGGAGGTTTAGGTTGGACCCTAGAAAAAAACTGCTCCCCAAAAGGGTTTTTAAGCCCTGGAAGAGGCTGCCCAGGGAAGTGGTGGAGTCCTCATCCCTGGAGGAATTTCAAAGCCATATAGATGTGGTGCTGAGGGACATGGTTTAGTGGTGACCTGGCAGTGCTGGGTAAATGTTTGGACTGGATGATCTTAAAGCACTCTTCCAGCCAAAACAGTACTTTGGTTCTATGCCATGATACAGGTCCAGTATGATATGATATAGGTAGAGTATGATACAGGCAGAGTAAGATATAGGCAGATCAACCCTGCCTTGGAACAGCAGTGCAGTAGTTGAACTCAAGTCTCTTCCAGCCCTTATCTTTAATCCATGGCTTGAAGAAAGCAACACACTCACAGATGTTTCCCACCCAGCCAGCTATTCCCAGAGAACATAGGTTTATCTGGGAAGAAGATAAGAAACTGCCAATATCTGCTCCTCCTGTTCCTTTCACCAATCTACCCATCAAGCCAGTTTTCTTACAAAGTGTTTTAGCTCCTAATTGCAAGTGTTCAGACAAGGCCCTCCCCCTAAATCAATTAAAAGATCTTATGTTAATAGATGTGAAAGAAGATACTCAGCTCGTATTATCTTTTTTTCTATGTATTCATTACTCTGCTGGATCCATTATACCTCTACTGCTCAAAAAGGCAACTATCCCCATCTTGAGATGCAATAACACTCCCTGAACAATCCAGATGTCACATAAAACAAAAGGGGGGAGAAAAAGCTAATTTAGAGCTGCAATCTTTTATGTTAAAAAAGAAAATTAAAACTATTAACTGTTTAATGACTAAGTGGTTCCATGCTCAAACATAACCAACTTCAGAGCTGGCTGAATGACCTGTCCTGCCTTTCCAGCAATGAAATCTTTTGGGAGATTTGGGAGAGGAAAATAAGAGCCACCCCTTTTTACTGAGTTGATTAGTTCAGCTATAGCATAAGATCAGACACACAAATTCTTAACTCATTACTTCTGGGTATTTTAAAAGCATATGGCTGATTTTACTGCACGTTGACCACAAGAACTTTACAACAGAAGACAGAAGCTCTTACCTGGCAGAATCCACCCCACAGAAAAGTGTAACACCAAAGAAAATCATTAGAGTTTTCTTTCCTTGTGTGCTCAGCACAAACAATATACCTGCCTGGGCCAAAGCAGCACCATGACAATTCAGGACACAGTCTAGAAGGCCTTTATGACCCCTCTGTGAGGGATTTTCCTGCCATCCCCAAAGTCACAGAAATGAGGGTATAGCCAGCCAGGCAAAGAAAAATTCCTCTGCTACTGCAGCTGCAGGCTTTGTGAGAAGCAGCTTTTGACACAGAAGGGGAAAGACTCTGGATACAGAACCACCTCTCACATCTACTCACACACCACCTTACATCTTCTTGCTCTGCACAGGAAAGTGCTTTCCTCCACTAAATGAGGGTGTTCCAATTAAAGCATACAATGCAGACATGCTCAGTCCCTGTGGCAGGCAGCTAACCCTCCTAGTCACACCTGCAGCTGCATTTTCTTTATGTTCAGTATATTCCCCAACATGCTTTCTCCTTTCTTCTTTCCTTCTATATATGAACACCTTAGTGTAGATTTCTAATTGTCTCATCCTCCTTTTCTTCTCCCTTAGCCACAGCTTGCTACTAACCTCAAACCACAGGATTTTAAACCAGTTAGTGGATTGGAGTGAGCAGATCCCTCTCGAGCTATTTTTGAAGCCTATATGGTTACATATATTTATATTTTTAAAATAAACCTCAGGTTTTGCATAAGTCAGTATTAAGCTAGGGAAGCTCTCTGCTTCCTCAAGCAATCACTGGGGCTGTTGTTCAAAAAGTTTTCATCCATCTGCTTGTCAGATGTATAGACAAAGCCAGAGGCCTGCTAAGAAACAAATCATTCTCCAGATCCCTCTGTGCACATCCAAGCAGTCAATATCCTGAGCAGAGCATGGTAATTACACTGCCACGTGTTGCAAATACTGATACATCCACTTTAGGTAAACTACAGCAGTTACATACTCACAGAATTACAGATTCACAGACTGGTTTGGCTGGGAAGGGACCTTTCAAGGTTATCTAGTTCAAACCCTTGCAGTCAGCAGGGACCTATTATACTAGATCAGGTTGTTCAGAGCCCCAGATAACCTGAGCTGGAACAGTTCCAGAGTTGAAGCTTCTACCACCTCTCTGGGCAATCTGTTGTTCTTCAGTTTTTGCAACACAGTGAGGGCCAACACAAGGAAAATCTTCTTTACTGTAAGGGTGATGGAGCTCTGAAGCAGGCTGCCCAGAGAAGTTGTAGGGTCTCCTTCTCTGGAGACTTTCAAGGCCCATCTGGATACATTCATGTGTGACCTGCCCTAGGTGATCCTACTTTGACAGGGGGATTGGACTCAATGATCTCCAGAGGTCACTTCCAACCTCTCCCATTCTACGACTTTATGAGGATTGCAGCTGCCAATTCATCTTTGTGTGTGTCCAAAGAGCACAACAGCCTGTGTTAAGGTAACAGGTCTTCGTTTCACTGTTGTGTGGAGAAGGAGGGCCCATAAGGATTTCAACCATCAGCCACACTGTGCTTGCTCAGGAGACAGGTCAAGGCACACAGAGGTGCGGGAGATGGAGGAGAAATAGCAGATTGGAAAGGGCAATGGCTAACTGGCCCGGAAATTAAACGTGGGACACTGATTTTCTTAGGTGATGTAAATTTGGTTCAAGTCAATAGCTTTTAACAGACCAGCTGACAGAAATCAGGGGGCAAATATGATCAAGGTTTTCATCACCGAGTTCCTGTTCCAAACTTCAGATAAAAGCAGGAGCCTCACCATAAGCAGAGCCTGGAAACAGGAACTCTTTGATTTCTGATTTCAAATATAACCAATTACTTTATCCCAGGGAAAAAGGATGTGGCCAGCTATGGGACCAAAGGCAAGGGGAGACTCAACGTAACCCCAGAAATGACAAGGTGCCTTGTAGATGGGACCACTAAGAGGCTGCTGGGGGAGTGAAACTACACCCAGCATCTGTCACAAAAGAGCCCACCTGCACTCACAGAGGTACCTGATGAATGGATTATGCTGCTGCTTTATTCAACTGCTTTCCCTCTTTCTTTTCCTGTCTCTCAGCAGGGAACACTTCCAAAAGCAGAACAGCTGCTTAGCAATAAAAACCAAATGCATTCCAGACCATAGCAGTGGGCTGGGTTTTGGAAGAGGGTTTTTGGTGAAGCCTCACATGCAGCAAAACAAATTGCAAAATATTTAATGGCTGATTAGTACCCAGGAGGGTGATGGTTCCATTGCCTGGGACCAGCAAGCTGTAGAAGCAATTGAGAGCAAAGACAAGCAGAATGTGAATGCAGAAGGATAAAGCTTTTGGGGGAATAAAAAATTATCTGCAATTAAATCAAATGCTGTCCCTGAGAGGTCTGTACTGGGACCACTGCTGTTTACTATCTTATAGAATCATAGAATGGTAAGGTTGGAAGGGACCTCAAGGATCATCTAGTTCCAAGCATCTTCATCAAGGACATAGTGGGATCAAGTGCACCCTCAGCAGGTTTGCAGGTGACACCAAGCTGAGTGGTGTGAGTGACACGCCTGAGGGATGGGATCCATCTAGAGATGGAGAAATGGGCCCATGTGAACTGCATGAGGATGAACAAGATCAAGTGCAAGGTCCTGCACCTGGGTCAGAGCAATCCCCGGTATGACTCCAGGGTGGGGAACGAAGGGATGGAGAGCAGCCCCATGGAGAAGAACTTGAGGTTCCTACTGGGTGAAAAGGTGGACATGAACCAGCACCGTGCACTGCCAGCCCAGAGCCAGCTGTGTCCTGCACTGATCCCCAGCAGTGTGGGCAGCAGGTGGAGGGAGAAGACTCTGCACCTCTGCTCCGCTCTGCTGAGACCACACCTGCAGTGCTGGAGCCAGCTCTGGAAAACTCAGCAGAGATATGGACCTGTTGGAGCAGGGCCAGAGGAGACCTGGAAGCCCTCTGCTGTGAGGCCACGCTGAGAGAGCTGGGATAGTTCAGTCTGGCAAACAGAAGGCTCCAGAAAGACCTTCTTGTGGCCTTTCAGTGCCTAAAGGGGCTGATCAGAAAGCTGTAGACAGACTTTTATCAAGGCCTGTTGTGACAGGAGGAGGGGTGATGGTTTAGACCAAGGGAGATTCAGACGAGATAGAAGGATGAAGCTTTTAACAGTGAGTGGTGAGACATTGTCTCAGGTTGTCCAGAGAGGTGGCAGATGCCCCATCCCTGGAAACATTTCAGGTCAGGTTGTTTGGGGCTCTGAGAAATCTGATTCAGATGACCTTGAAAGGTCCCTTCCAACTCAAACCAGTCTGTGATTCTATAAGGAGGATTCTTCATGTTGGTGCTAGTACTTTATCACATGACTCTGAAGACCAAAACATTCTATGGTTCAAATCTTTCCTGAAGCATCTTGGAAGCATACACCAATGTCACTGAAATTACAGCCAAATTTGAAGGCACATTGTGACTACAGGAAACAAAGGGGGAACACAAGAACTGGAAGCTTTACCTTTCAGTAATCACAGCAGCACCCAAAACACTACACGACTAAGAGTCAGATTATGGAGGCAGTTTCTCCTGGTGCCAACAAACTGGGCTGAGAAAGCTCCTCCAGAATTACCTCTGAGACAAGTCTCACACACATTTCCAGGCACAGTGCATCAGCGAGACAGATGACACTGCGACATGGGTAACTAACACAGCCCAGAACCAGCAGAGGACTAAAAACAACAAAAAAAACCAAGAGTGTGAGAAAAAAGCCAAGAGACAAAATCTGAGCCAGGCAATGCTGTGATGCTCCCCAGCCTCCCCTGCCTCAGCCTCGGGGAAAGTGGTCTCACCCCAGTATGGAAGCCCATGGCGAAGAGATTCAGGAACCACCCAGGAATGAGGTGCTGGTACTCCTTCAACAGGATGCTTGCAGAGAGGTTTGAGCCTGTGAAATGCAATACTTCAAAAAGCAGCAGAACAACCCATCCATTCTGCCTCCTCCTCCACTTTTGCACAAATATAATTTTCCCTTTTGTCTTCCTGAGCATTTTGGGGGCACACTGATTTTTCAAAGCCAGAAATAAGAAGAATGAGAAAACCTCAAAGCATTTGCAGTTCATGTTCACCACCCACCATCATTAATTATCAAGATTTGAGAGGCAATTTACAAGCTGCATTCTGCAAAAGCTGGTGAGAAAAATCTCTCAGGCAGATCAAAAGTGTCTACACCACCCCCAACTTAAATGTGTGTGGAGGTTAGGATTAACATCTTGTGTGCAGGTCAAGAGAAGACTAGAGACACTCAGACGCTGTACTTTGTGCCCCAAGTTTCTTCTGAGCTAAAAAGAGGGGAGCTTAATTCTTAGGATAGAAATTGCTGTTGGAAACCTTAAGCAATTCCTTTGTTTTTTGTTGGTGATGGTGGTTTTGTTTTAGAGGCACGTCTCTGTTGGGCTTTTTTGTTTACAAGCCCTTTCATCACTCCATCAATCCACTCCTCATCCCCTCATTGCCTGTTTCACAGAATCACAGAATAGCAGGGGTTGGAACTGACCTCTGGAGATCAAGTCCAACCTCCTGCCAATGCAGGGGACCTAAAGAAGTTCACAAAGGAACACATCCAAGCAGGTTTTGGATGTCTCCAGAGATGGAGACTCCACCACCTCTGGACAAACTTAAATTAAAGAAGTTCCAGAGCTTTGTCACTCTTAAATTAAATAAGTTCCTCCTGATGTTTAGGAGGACTGGTCCCATCCTCCTGACACCCACCCTGTAAGTATTGGCAAGCATTATGAGATCCGCCCTCAGACTTCTCTTTTCCAGACTAAAAAGACCAAATTCTCTCAGTCTTTCTGAAGTCTTTCTGAAGTCTTTCTGAAGTCTTGCTTCAGTCCCCTCAATGTCTTTGTAGCCCTTGGCTGCACCATCTCCAGCAAGTCCCTGTCCTTGAACTGGGAAGTGCAGGAGTTGACACAGTATTCCAGATGTGGCCTCATCAGGACGAAGGAGGAGAAGGACAACCTTCCTCGACCTGCTGCTGGCTAAACTCTTCTTGATGCATCCCAGGGTGCCATTTGCCTTCTTGGCATCAAGGGCACATTGCTAGCTCATGATCATCCTGTTGTTCACCAGGACTCCCCATGTCCTTTATCCCAGCGCTGCTCACAGATCAGCTCCCAACCTGTACTGATCCATGGGGCTGTTCTTCCCCAAACAAAGGCCTTTACACTTATCCTTACTGAATCTCATTCCATTTCTGATGGTTGTGTCCAAGGCTACAGCCTTGACAAAACACATTTTGCTTTTAGAGATGAAAAATCAACACTCACTAGTGAATGTTTTACAACAAATGCATGTTAATTCTTGTGTTTTCACAGGTGTATTTGTTTTCATCTTTATTAAACCAAGATAACCAATCTTTCATCTTCAGTCTGCAGATCTAAAAGTTTCCTTCCATGCTAACTACACAGGAAATCAGGTTACAATTTCACAAAGATCAAGAGATCAAAGCAATGAGCTTCATGTACCCAAGGAAAAAGCATAAGAAAAATCACACAGTCTTTTCCTATAACACAACCCAGTCCTGACTGAACAAGTGTTTAACTTGTTGTTATTAATTATATTTATTTCCTATAAGGAATAGGCCTGCTTGATTTCCATTTGATTTCTTTCCTCGAAAAGAAGAAAGCAGCAATGTCCTCTGAATTTGTCCACCACAAGGGTCAGGGAAGTTAGAACCTGTGAGCCCCCCACTGTGACATCCCTCTTCCTCAGCTACCCTTCACCACCTCTGCAGGAAAGATGGGTTTTTTTCAACTGCAAAAAGGCATTTTTGAGCCCAAAAGATGGAGTTTTTGAAGTGCATCAATGGCCTAAGGAGGGGGGAAAATAATAAAAAAGAAATTAAATCATATAAGCTCTCTTTCTCCTTCTTCAAATTATTCAAATTGGCATTCATAGTGAGCAGCATACTCGTATTGAAAATTAACCCACTGACTTGCTGAAGGAACAGGGCAAGGTTACAGGAGGATGACAGCTGCAAACACTCCGGAGTAGAGTCACAGAATGGTTTGAGTTGGAAAAGACCTTTAAAGGCCACACCTTTAAAGTTCAATCCCCCTGCAGTCACCAGGGACAGATACTATCTTCCTAAGATATTGGAAAGAAAGTCTTCACAGTAAGGGTGGTGAGACACTGGAACAGGTTGCCCAGGGAGGTTGTGGATGCCCTGTCCCTGGAGGTGTTCAAGGCCAGGTTGCATGAGGCTCTGAGCAACCTGGGCCAGTGGAAAGTGTCCCCGCCCGTATTAGCTGGGTTGGAACTAGATGATCTTTAAGGTCCATTCCAACCCAAACTGTTCTGCAAATCTTCAGCTAGAGCAGTTTGATCAGAGGCCCAAATAAGCTGACCTGGAATGCTTCCAGGGATGGGGCATCTACCACCTCTCTGGTCAACCTGGGCCAGTGTCTCACCACATTCGGTGTAAAACATTTGGTCCTTTCATCCAGTGTAAATCTACTGCAGTAGTGTGTTAATATCTTGTAGAGGCAGAAAGGGAAAAAGTCAGAGTAGTGATGCTCTCTTCTTTCTAGAGACAGAATATGTTCCCCTCCACCTGCTTATAACAACGGCCATGAAATTAAGCTTGTTCACCCCTTCTATGAATTGTTTGTCTGAGGGATGCAAGGTCTCTGTTTATGCTCACATTTCAGCATCCTATTGGAAACACACTGATCCTGCCAGCTGGGTGAGCACAGCAGTAACCTCACTTAAAGCAAAAAGAATGAGTGCAGGGCTATAAAACCAATAACACACAAGGAAAAGCAGAAAAAACACATTAAGGTTTTACAGCATTTTACTCCAGCTGCATTAAAAATACCATCAACAAACTAAACCAGCCCAGTCAGATGGTGGAATTTGCATGTTTCCCACCTCAGGAAGCTGTGCTCAGCAGAAATCCTCTCTGAAGCACTCAGTTTTCAAAAACAGACAAGAATGCTGCAGTCTGACAGCTAAAGAGTCCCATCAGAACAACCACAGAAGTTCATTTACCTCCATTTTCCCATCAGGGAGAGTCTGGGCTGAATTAAGATGACTAATTTGTGTCATAGAATCATAGAATGGCTTAGGTTGGAAAGGACCTTAGAAATTATCTACTCCATTCACCCCATCACAGGCAGAGATGCCTCTCAACTAGATTTGGTTGCTTGAGGCCTCATCCAACCTGGCCTTGAACACCTCCAGGGAGGAGGCATCCACAGTCTCTCTGGGAAACCTCTTCCAGTGTCTCTCCATGCTTGTACTGAAGAACTTCTTCCCAGGAAGCCTGAGATCCAGTCTAAAGCTGCTCTCCCTCAACTTAAAACCATTCTGCTTTGTCCTGTCTCTAGACTCCCTTATGAAAAGGCCCTCTCCAGCCTTCCTGTTGGATCCCTTCAGGTATTGGAAGGCAGCTCTAAGGTCCCTTTGGAGTCCTCTCTAGGCTGAACAATCCCAGCTCCCTCAGCCTATCCCCACAGTGGAGGTGCTCCAGCCTTTGGATCATCTTTGTGGCCCTCCTCTGGACTCGCTCCAACAGTTCTATGTCCTTCATATGATCCTCAAGTTATTGGTTCCGTTACAGGACAGACTTTGCCCCATGGAGCCTTATCTTGCCTTTTTTTTAATCAGCAAAATTACCCTCTTTTGTTTGTAATCAGCATTTCTACTGATCCAGCAAATGATTTAGGATGTATTAAAGCAGCAAGTGATTTCCATGTAGAACAATGCAATTCTTCTAAGGAGCAAAACTCCTTACTCAGTTTCATAAGGAGAAATGTTGCCAGTGAATCCCTGGGAAGAGATGTGACACACCACACAGGAAAATACAAATGAGGACGGGAAGGGAAACTGCATTGCAATTTTCCTCTTCAGTTACACAGAGTGAGGTTAAATGAATGCTAGTGTGAAAAGCTCAGCAATCCTGGAGCAAGATATGGCAGTCACAGGACATCTTTCCAAAGAAAATAAATTACATTTTATTCTAGGGTTTGGATTTGGGTTTTTTCTTAGGATTTATTTTTTTTTCTAAGCCTCAAATACTTTAGAGTAGTGTTCAGAAGACTACCACCACCATTACAGAATGCAGTTCTAGCATCTAATTATTTTCTCCCTCTTTCTAGGAGAATTAACAGGCAAAATATTGAAGGCAGATGAGACATTACAAGAAGACTCAGGCAACTACAGACCAGTCAGCCTCACCTCTATCCCTGGAAAGATGATGGAGCTCATTTTGGAGGCCATCTCTAACCACATGGGGAAAAAGGAGGGTTATCAGGAGTAGCCAACATGAATTTACCAAGGGAAGATCTTGCTTAACTAACCTGATAACCTTCTATGATACCATGACCAACTAGGTAGATGAAGGAAGGGCTGTGGATGTCATTTGCCTTGACTTCAGCAAGGCTTTTGATACTGTCTCCCACAACATCCTCACAGATAAGCTCAGGAGATGTGGCATAGACTGTTGGTCTGTGACGTGGATTGAAAACTGGCTCCACAACAGAGTTCAGAGAGTTGTCATCAATGGTACAGAATCAAGTTGTAGGCCTGTAGCCAGTGGTGGTCCCCAGGGATCAGTACTGGGTCCAGTTTTGTTCAATATCTTTATCAACGACCTAGATGAGGGCATTGAGTGTACCCTCAGCAAGTTCGCTGATGACACAAAACTGGAGGGGTGGCTGACAGCCTGTCAGGCTGTGCTGCTATCCAGCGAGATCTGGACAGGCTGGAGAGCTGAGGGAAGGCAAACCTTATGAAGTTCAGTAAGGATAAGTGCAGGGTCCCCCATCTGGGGAGGAATAACAACAGGCACCAGTACAGACTGGGAGGTGCCCTGCTACAAATTAGAACATAGAAGGTTTCACCTTGACATGAGGAGAAACTTCTTTACAGTGAGGGTGCCAGAGCACTGGAACAGGCTGCCCAGAGAGGTTGTGGTGTCTCCTTCTCTGGAGACTTTCAAAACCCGCCTGGATGCATTCCTGAGCAAACTACCCTAGGGGTCCTGCCTTGGCAGGGAGGTTGGACTCAATGACCTCTTGAGGTCCCTTCCGACCTCTAAAGTTCTGTGATTCTGTGAAATAAATCTCTAAGCCAGATCCAGAGCTGATGGGTCAAAACAGTGTCTCAGACCACTGCCCAGTACTTCTCTTTTGGGTCACAGTCAGCATTAAGAGGATTGAAACCCCAATAGAAAGAAGCATGAAGGACCTGATTAAAGGCAGTAAGATCCTTCCCATTTCAGGTGGATTGAAGTCACTTCCTAAAATTCAGATTTTGTAGAATCATACAGCTGTTTTGGCTGGAAAAGACCTTTAAGATTATCAAGTGAAATCATTAACTTAATACAGTGAGGTCACCACTAAACCATGTCACTCAGCACCCCATCTACACAGCTCGGAAACGCCTCCAGGCATGGGGACTAGACCACTTCCCAGGGCAGCCTGTTCCAGCACTTGACAACCCTTTCAGTGAAGAAATTTCTTCTCATGTCCAATCTAAACCTCTCCTGGCACAACCTGAGGCCATTTCCTCTTGTCCTGTCACTTTCTTCTTGGGAGAAAAGACCAAACCCCACCTATCTCCAACCTCCTTTCAGGGAGTTGTAGAGAGTAAGAAGGTCTCCCCTCCCACCTCCTTTTCTCTAGGCTAAACAATCCCAGTTCTCTCAGATGCTCCTCATCAGACTTGTGCTGTACACCCTTCGCCAGCTTGGGAAACTACTTCCAGTCCCTCTAGCCTCAAACATACGCTCTCCAGTGATGCTGTGTGTTCCAGTGTTTCACCTGGAGACCTTTCCATGCTCCCCAGCAGGTTTGTCTAAGTAGCAAGTTTGGCCAAATGCATCACTGCAGAGGAATAAGAGAGCAGCTGCAAGCTGGAGGCGGGTTGCTGGACGTCTCTGCACGAATACAGAGCTCAGGATGCTTCCAAACCATTTTTCATCTGAAGAGCTGTGGCAGGAGCTACTTTGTGTGCCACTTAGGCTGAAATTAAAACAAAACAACTCAGCTATGCAGGAGCCAAAGGTGCGAGGTGCCAGGGACCTGCTGCTAATGTGACAGCAAGGAAACATTTGCCATATGCAACTTGGCTGTTACTGTGCAATTAAAGCATGAAACAATTTAAAGGGGCCTCCTGGTCTCCTTTTGTAGACAAACTGGAGAAAGAAGTCTTTCTTCACTAACTCAGTAACACTTAAATGACAAAATAAGTGCAGAGATGCTGCTCAAAACTGTGGGAGGTAGCTCATCCAGGCTGGTGAAGAGCAATCATAGAATGGCTTAGGTTAGAAGGGATCTTAGAGGTATCTACTCGAACTCCCCCTGCCATGGGCAGAGACACCTCTCAACTAGACTTAGTTGCTCAAGACCTCATCCTACCTAGCCTTGAGCACCTCCAGGGAGGGGGCATGTCCACAGCCTCCCTGGGCAACCTATTCCAGAGTCACTCATACCAAAGAACTTCTTCCTAAGATCCAGTCTAAACCTACTCTCCCACAGCTTAAAATCATTCCCTCTTGTTCTATCACTAAACACCTTAAGAAAGTCCCTATCCATCCTTACTGTAGGTTCCCTGGCACAGGCACCCATTCCTATGCACAGCTGCCTCCTCCACAGCTGAAACAACAGCTGTAACCTAGCTAAAAATCATCACTTAAGTTAACGATAAAAGCTAACAAAGAGGCTCACGGCTCTCATAGCTTCTGTGAATAATTGCACAGGGGTCAGCATCACTGCTGAGGATTTTTTCCACACGCTCAGGATATTTCCTAACCACAATCCTGTGTCAATGGCACAAGTCAGAATAAAAGGGATGCACCCTGCAGCCTGTGTTCACAGATTGCATCAGGTTGGAAGGAACCCTCAAAGGTCATCTTGTCCAACCCCCCCTGCAGTCAGCAGGGACACCTCCAACCAGAGCCCCATCAAGTCTGCTCTTGAATGTCTTCATGGATGGGGCCTCCACCACATCCCTGGGCAACCTGTTCCAGTATTTCACCTCTCTCATTGTAAAGAACTTCCTCCTGATGTCCAACCTAAATCTACCCTGCTCTAGTTTCAAACCACTGCCCCTTGTCCTGTCACTGCAAGCCCTTCTAAACAGCCCTTCCCCAGACTTCCCGCAGGTCCTCTTCAGATACTGAAATATAGCTACGGGGTCTCCCCAGAGCCTTCTCTTCTCCAGGCTGAACATCTCCAATCCTTTCAGCCTGTCTTCACAGCAGAGAGCTTTCAGCTTCCAGTTGCTTCAGCCTCCTCTGGACCCATTCCAGCAGATCCATGTCACTCCTGCATTGGTGGCCCCAGAGCTACACAGAGCACTGCAGGTGAGGTCTCACCAGAGCAGAGCAGAGGGGCAAAATTACCTTTCTCAACCTGCCGGCCATGTTTATTTTGATGCAGCCCAGGATGCCATTGGCCTTCCGGGCTGCAAGTGCCCACTGTTGGCTCATGTTCCCAAAAGACAGAACACACTGCTCCCTCCTGCTTAGATGGGTTATTCCTCAGGGTGAAGGAGGAGGAAGCAGGATTTTTGGTGCTGAAGGCTATAGTACCTAAATGCTTGGATTGGTATAGCTTGATCAGACAGCCATGTAAGACACCCTATTCAATATAATACACATTCACACAGGTTGTCCCTGGAAACCTGAGCTGGGAGGGCAGCTGAGAAAGTAGGCTGAGCCCAGGAGAGCTTCAGAAATCCCTGGCCAGGAACAGGCAACTGAAAAAACACAGGCTGAAAAAAAAGGGAGGAAAAGCAATGCGTTACAACTCCGGTAAAACCTGTTGTGATCCATCCTCTGCTTTGATCCCATATCCCCATCCAGTGGGGATGATCCTTTCAGGGTCTGGTAGAGAGTGGGAAGATCTCCACTCAGCCTCCTATTCTCTAGGCTGAAAAAACCCATTCCCTCAGCTGCTCTTCAAGTCACTGTGCTCTGGACTCTGAAGACATTCTCTAGACTGTCCCTGTCCTTGAGTCAGTTCCGGTTTCAGGTTTTGATGGTGAACAGCACTGATCAGTTTACAATCCTCATCATTCTGCAAGAGGTAGGAAGGCATATGCACACTCTGCAAAGACAATACTATTTAATACCTGCTGCAACTACAGAGTCCCTGCTGTGTGTGCGAGAGTCATTGGTGTGGCATCCACATCGGTGCTGCACTAAAGGTCTGATGATCTGCAACAGTGGTTTCAAACCAGGTTTGGATGAACTGAATGAGTCCAAATATACCCATCCCTGTGAAGTGCACTTTGGGACAGCACTTGGATCAGTCACTCAAGTCTTGATTGAATCAACTGTAAATAGCTTTGGATTCAGCCACCTGGAAGAAGTAGTCAGGGCAAAGACTGACATGACCTTGATGTCCTGAGTGCAGTGGCATGAGTTCTGCTCACTGTAGGAAGTTAACAGCTGTGTAGATGTGGTGCTTAGAGACACGACTAGTGGTAACCAGGCAGTGCTTGGTTAGCACTTGGAACTCAATGATCTTAAAGGTCTTTTCCAACCTAAGCAGCTCTATGTCCCTATGATTCTAACTATCCAAAAATATCTCAAGTGCTGCTCCTGACTTCCTTCATGCAGCACACAGAACACATCTAGGGAGGAGCAGGTGATAATACATCAGGCTAGCTGCAGGACCATGAAGTGCCTCAATTCAGGGAGATGAGTTGCTGGCTTGAGGTCCTGCAGTTGTGGAAGGTATGTGACTGAGCACAAACAAGCTGGAGGAAATAGTCCTGAAAGGAAACGGCAAATGAAATGTTCTCCCACGCCCCCTCACCACCGCCTGGCCACACAGATGAGCTCTCCCTGGGATTTTTCTGCCAAATCAATACATGAATAGAAGGGAGGGGGGGAAAAAAGCCATCTGAAACCATTACAGCTTCACAAGAGTCAATGCAAGGAGAGAAACCCATAGAGAGCAGGGAAAATAACACATTCTGCTCAGCTGTAGGAGCAGAGAAGAAACACGCAATAAGTAATTGAAAATGGTTCCAAATAGCATTGAATATAATCAGTACAAATTGGAGTGTAATAAGACGTGTTTGAGGAATTGTGCTGCCAGAACAATGCAAATGGCCACAGGATGATAACTCATGTGGATAACCCATGACAAAACATGCCTGTGCAGACATCCAAAACCACCAAAGCTCTGCAGATGCTCAGCCAGGAAAAGAAAATTGATGGGAAGAAAAGTTAACATTGGTTGGTTTGCAAGAGTGGAAGAAAATAGTATGGGTTCCCTGAAGCAAGTAGAAATACAGGTTAGAAAGATGAAGAAGACTCAGGAAAGGAAGAGGAAGGTGAGTACGTAACACTGGAGGGCTCTGAGGAGGGGCTAAGTCAGTAATGGCTCTGAGGAAACAATTGCACCACACAGGCTAGCTCCAAATTGGTCCATACTGGGCCTCTCTGACATTCAAGAACAGATGATATGAAAGTTTCACCCATTGCACCATTTTCACAGAATCACAGAAACATTCCAGTTGGAAAAGACCTCCAGGATCATCAAGTCCAAGCGTTATCCCTACTCTACAAAGTCCATCCTTAAACAATATCCTCAAGCACCTGAGACCATAAGGACAATCTTATTTTCCAGTTCCTTCTGCAACACTCTGAGTACGTCTCCTTTCTCAGGGGGACACACTTAGCTGGCTCTCCCATACCTATTTTGTCTCCTTTTCCTTCTGCCCACAAAGAACTCTCCTCACGATTATTATTCAAATGCTCAAATATTGCTCATCTTTCATTTCAATGTCCACTGCACTAAGACCTCCAGCCCCTTAGTTATACACACTATCACATGAAGGGCCAAGGAACAATATGTACCTCTCCATATTACCCAAAGAGCCATTAAAAAATTGCTGTAGCCATCTTAGCAGCCTTCAAACCTGAAATATTTTTATTTACTCTTGATATTGATGCAGAAACTACAAGAAAAAATGGTGCCTTTCAGCAGTGCTTATACCCAACAGCATAGCACTGGTTTGGCTCTTTTGATAATGACTGTACAAGGATGTCCTACAGTTGTGTCATCTTCCTTGGGGGTTTATCTCAAAGCCCATAGTCTTGCTGAGTGTATTATCTGGGAAAGTAACATTGTAACCAGCCAGAGCAGACTGCCCAGGATCACAATGTCAAGGTGGGTTTGGAATCTCTTCAGAGAAGGAGACTCCACAATGTCTCTGGACAGCCTTCTCCAGGGTTCCAGTACCCACACAGCAAAGATGTTTTTCCTGTTCAGATGGAACCTCTTTGGTTCCAGTTGTGCCCACTGTCCCTTGTCCTGTCACTGGGCACCACTGACAGAAGTCTATCCCCACTCTCTTGCCCCTCAACCTTTATCTCTTGCTGAGCATTGATAAGACCCCCTCTCAGGCTGCTCTTCTCCAGGCTAAACAGCCTGAGATCTCTCAGCCTTTCCTCTTCACAAGGATGCTCCAGGCTCCTCAGCATCTTTGTTCCTTTCTTTTTATTTTGGTTGTTTTTATTTCCCTCCTTATGTTCAGCAAGCACTCACTGCAATAAACTGTTGAATTGAACAATTATCATCTCTTTAGGTTCATCATACCTAGCCAGGTCAGGTCCAGCAGGACCTTTTCACCAACCAAAGTCCACAATCCCCTGCAACAGGGAAATTTCAGCACAGCTGCTTCCAAAGTTCACAGGCTGTCAACCAACAGCTGTACAATGTTAAGCTCCTTGGCCTCTTTACTCCCACATTTAGCTTTTTGCACATGAACATAGCAGCTGCTTTCCTGAGAGTAAATTCTGCAATATCTTTATAGCCTTCCTCTCCCTCTTTTAGCTTCAAGTATGAGATGGATTTCTTTTTAAAATCAGAGGAAAAAAAAAGTTTACGAATTCTAACAGCAGGTAAGCTCTTTTGGATATACTTTTATTATGTTAGCAAAACAATAGTAAGACTAAATTCAGAGAAAACATACAATTTGAGATTAATTAAGAAGAAGGAAAAAAGGAAAATGAGGCAGCCAAATTATTACAAGCTGCAGTACTTCTCCAAAAGCTAAAACTCAAAATCAGGGTTTACCAGAAGCTTCAGACACAAATCCACTCCCATTAGAGCAAAGCAGGGCAGAGTAAAGCAACCAGAGAAGCTGTCCTGCTGGTGTACAGACCTGACTCCAAGCCTGTCCCAAACCTGAAACACACAAACTGGTTTTAGACAACTATGAAAAAAAGCCTTCAGGTTGTGGGATAAGCCTGAAAGCTTACCCATGGTTTCCTGAAATCACAAGGAAGATCACCAAACAGAAGACAGTTGCTCAGCCCATTGCAGGAAGCCTGGTCAGACATCCAAGCCCACCTGGTTCTGCTCTGCCACAATCCTCCCTCAGACAAAAGTAACTGCACATTTTTTCTATTTTTAAGTAAGGCAGCACCAAGAAAATGTTTAAGTATCACACACAAGTCCCATCCAGCTCTCCAATCTTGCCTTCCCCTTTTGCAACCCTTAAAACCCTCACAATAAACGCAGTATTTTGTTTTACCTCAGCAATGTGATTGCATCACACAAACCCAGATTTTGAACAGTGCAGTTATATGGCCCTAAGTATCAGCCAGTGCTGTACAAGGTCCTGCACAGGTCATGCACCCCTTCCCAAAAGCCCATGAAAGCAGATGGGTCTTAGTTGAGCAAGGAGCCTGTATGGAGAAGCTGGACCAATACTACTCAGACAAAAAACTCTACAACCAAGTTCAATTCCCTGGAACAGTATGTGACTCAAAATCATAGAAGCACAGAATTATTTTGGTTGAAAAAGACCTTTAAGATCATCAAGTCCAAACATTATCTAACTCTACCAAGTCTGGTGCTAAACCATGACTCTCAGACCTCTCTGCCTCTTTTAAAAAACACCTCTAGGTCTTTCCTCAGCCTCCTTTTCTCCAGGCTAAACAACTTCAAATTCCTTAGCTGCTCCTCAAAAGACCATTTCTCCAGACCCTTCACCAGCCTTGTTGCCTCCCTTCTCTGGACCCACTCCAGCACCTCAATGTCTTTCTTGGAGTGAGGACTCCAAAACTGGACCACTGGATACGGCCTCACCAGTGCCGAGTACAGGGCAACAGTCACTGCCCTGGTCCTGCTGGTATAATAAAAAATAATAATAAATAATGTAACTATAAATGCTGGTGTCATTTATAGCACCCATAAATCTCACATTGCCAGACAACTGATCAACACAGACTGATGAAAATCAGTTTCCAGAGCAATGTGCACCAAACCACCATAAATCCTTCCTCAGTCAGCATCGCTGTGTTTTTCCATCCCCACGTTACATGCAAATCCTGCTCAATGGAATTATGATGCTGCAGCTGAGAAGTTACTAATTATACTTTTAAAAAGACTTTTTAAAGGTGCCTACATTCCACGACAACAGAAAAGTCATTAGGCTAGAGACAGCATAAAAGCATCAACCTCAGAAGCTAGTAAGAGAATTCTTCTCTATCTCATTTCTCTTGAATTGTATTTTTTCTAATTAAATAAATACATGACAAATAGCCACTGTTTTGTCATCTACAGTGAATCATCCAATGCATATGTCAGTGCTCATAAATAAACTGTACTTCCATCAGGGCGAAGTTGAGATTTTTGAAACTCCAAAGACTAAAAATCCAGAATGCTAACATGAGAGCCTGAACCTAAAAAAGATTAAGGACAGAGACAGTATTTGTGGTTTGTAAAGGCTTTATGAAGAACAACATGGAGAGATGTTCTGCATGCAAAGGCCTTCACAGAGGTGTGATAAAGTACCAGCACCAACAGGGAGAATCCCCCACATAAAATCATAGAGTGTTTTAGCTCGGAATGCACTTTTAAAGTTCATCTAGTTCAACCTCCTGAAGTCAGCAAGGGTATCTGTACCTACAGTCCCAAACAACCTGATCTGAAATGGTTCCAGGCATGGTGCATCTACCACATCCCTGGGCAACAACATGAAAAAAAATTATCCCTCCTATCTAGTCTAAATCTCCCTCTTTTAGTTTGAAACCCCTCGTCCTGTCACAACAGGCTGTGATAAAACATCCGCCTCCAGCTTTTTTATCAGTCCCTTTAAGCACTCAAAGGCCACAAGAAGGTCTCCCTGGAGCCTTCTCTTCTCCAGGCTGAACAGCCCCAACTCTCGTAGCCTGGCCTCACACCAGAGGGCTTCCAGCCCTCCCATCATTGTTGTGGTCTCCTCTGGCCCTGCTCCAGCAGGTCAGCCTCTCCCTGTGCTGAGGACTTCAGAGCTTGACACAGGATTAATGACTGTTATCTGTTTGGAAGAGTGACAAGTCTTAAAAAACAGTGAAATAAAAGCCAAACATTTCTAAGTTATCCTTTTCCTTTTCTCTTCCCTTTGCTAAAACAGAAGCAAAGTCTATCTGCTCAGGTTAACCAACTAGAATGAGGAAACCAAGCAGCAAGAAGCAATTTTCATAAGGAAATAGGTGAAACAAACTTTGTGTTACCAATGCCATCCCACCACCTCACAGTAGGGAATTTATCAGCTGTGTGCTCAAATGGAAGAAACCCTCTCAAGTACCCCAGAACACTGAGGAAGGAGAGAAATGCCATGGTAATAGGGAATGAGGGAAGAAGTTACTTAGCAACTCTCTTAGGTGAAAGAAACTCAAAGTATAAGGGTGAAGGAATTAAACATAGAAACTTTATTTTCTACAAGGTCCTTACCTAACATGAATAACAACTTTTGAATATCTGAAGGGCTAAGTCACCCTGTGCCAGCTACAACACAGCCATCAAAAGCCACATCATGAAGAAGTAAACCAGCAAAAAAACCAAAAAAAATGGGGAAAGATGCCTTGAACACTTTCAGGTTCTATACTGAAGACACACAAAACAGTCACTTGGATTTTGTTACCCCAAAAGCCAACAATTCCCAAAAATATCCCAAAAACAGTTTCTGAGCAAGCACCAAAGATCAAACTTTAGATGCAGCCAAGATGCAAAAGCAGGAGCATCAATTCCTCTGGCTTCTGTCAGCCAGCATACACAGATGGTCCCAGCTGGAACGGAAGCCACAGACCTATCAGCTTGGTTTCTCCTCTCTTTTCAGGCAAGAAAAGGATTTTATACAGGTCTCTGAATTCACAGGACCAATGATAATGTTAAGCTAAAATGTGATGAGGCAGGAATGAGGCAGATGCTCATACAATCTCGGTTTTAAAGCTGGGCTTATCTATGGCTTCATAACTTCACTCTGGGCAACCCATTGCAAACAAGCCTTTCTGTAGATATAATGGTTTAAAAAAAAAAAACAGAAGTATTGATTTTTGCTATTATTTGACACAGAAGATCAATCTGCATGTGACCAGTGCATTTCAGCCTGTAACACAACTGATAAAAGAGTAATGGGACATTAATCTTCATTTCATGTTGCTTAAGTGCCTTATTAAGGGAAAAAAAAAAGTAGTATTTTATTTTATATAAGCTGAAGTACAAATTCAGAGAAGGACATTAACAGATCTCTTATTTATGTACAAGAACCAGGCCTAGTATTTCAGAGCTCATCAGACTGTTTCAGGAGGAGAGGAGCAGGTAATCTGATTTTACATTATAAACTCCAGCACTTTTGTATTTTCACTGCAGCAGTCTGCTTTCTTCAGTGGTTTATGAGTGAAAAGCCAGACCAAGCTGTCCATCTCCCCCTGAGCCCCAAGGATTTCACTCCTGCGAGCGACCATGCACCCTTGCAGAATACCAATGACATGGGATGGCACGCCTGGGAATCAAAACAAGGGGCTCCAAAGCAGGCCAGCAGATTGCAGGCAGGAACCTCACCTTCAGCAGGAACAAATCCTGTTTGCTTTAGCATATCGAAGTGAAGGCATAAAACAAATTCACCTCCCTGACTGCTTCTCACCCGCTGTGCAGCTGGTAGCTAATGGGAACATTACAGGTGGTGTTTGAGGTGTGAAGCATGCCCATGACATCCTCCTACTTCTCAGTTTGGAAAAATATTAAATGTTTGGTTTACTCAAAATTTAGCAGGGAAAGATATTGCATTTTCCATCCAAGTCAGCTAGAGGGAGGAGTGGGAAATGCTTTGAAGTTATCTTGAAAATTAGAGACTTACAAGTTGTTTGACATCAGAATTAATCACAGTGTTTGAAAACAACTAGAGAAGTCATTAAAAAAAATTAACCTGGCTTCAGTCACAGAAGTCACAGTATCCCAGTATGGTAGGGGTTGGAAGTGACCTCTGGAGATCATCCAGTCCAAGCCCCTGCTAAAGCAGGGTCACCCACAGCAGGTTGCCCAGAATCACAATGTCCAGGTAGGTTTGGAATCTCTCCAGAGGAGACTTCACAATCTCTCCGGGCAATCTGCTCCAGGGCTCCAGCACCCTCACACCAAAGTTTTTCCTCCTGGGTTCCAGTTTATGCCCACTGCCCCTTACCGTGTCACTGGGCACTACTGAAAAGAGTGTGGCCCCATCCTCTTGTCCCTGGCATTTAGATATTCATAAGCACTAATAAGATCCCCTCTCAATCGTCTCCAAGGTAAACAGACCCTGGTCTCACAGCCTTTCCTCATCAGAGAGATGCTTCAGGCCCCTCAGTGTTGTCACGGCCTTCATTGAACTGCCTCCAGTAGTTCCTTGTCTCTCTCAAGTATTGTGCTTGGTTTCTTTGGGTAAAGAAAATGTCACTGTTATTTGAATCTTCAAAAGCCACCAACAGCATCTTAGAGGGACTTTATAGTAGAACTCTGGCAAGCGGCTTGGAAGAAACCTTAAGAAGTCACCCAGTCTGTCACAGGGAAAAGACAAAGGGAGAGAAGAGGGAGACCTTCACAAGGGCAAATTTATCCTCAAAAGGCTCCACTGAATGTCAGCACAGAAGAACAACTCCTACAGGAATGCTCCAGAGCAAGAGCCTAACTCACGAGCACTGAGCAGACCTACAGCCCCTCTGCTTTCAATTAGTCCTCATTAATTCCCTTCCAGTCACACAGCAATAAACTTTGGTACTGAAAACCCCCCAACTCCCACATGAGCATTCTTCATAAACACAGAGATGGGCTAAACCACATGTCCAGAAAAGAGTGGCCAGGGATGAGCTATCCATGACGGGTGGCATTAAACTATGCAAATTAACCAACACTAGAAAAAAAAAAGGAAAATCCCAAAGCGCCAGAGAAAAGCCACTCAATTAATCTGCCTGAAAGTAGAATAAACTTACCTTGACAAGCACAAAGTAACAGATTAGAAGGAATAATATACAACTGTGACCTGGGCTTTACTGTAGACAGCTCAATGACAACGTCTTGTTGGGACTCAGAAAGCACTATTGAAAATGTGACAGAAAGTAACATCAAGGTTTGGCAGCATCAGAAACACTTCATTTCTTGCCTTCATTTCATTATTTACCACACAAAATTCTGCACTGCAAACCAAGAAAATAAAAAAATCACTAAATCAAAACAATAGAAATATTAATTTATAGAGATTTGTACAGCAAGATGAGATATAAAAAGATACTTTTTTTTTTTTTTTGTGAGCAGGATGGTATCTCACAACCACCCTCACACACACTTTGTTTACACACAGGGACAGTCAACTGGTCTTACTTCCAGAAGGTTTCACCTCGATAGACTGCGATTCAGTAGTTCTCTCACAACTGGTACAAACTCCTCTTGAAGGCACAGTATCGCTTCATAACAAGTTTTACTGAGTAGAAAACACTTGGAAGAGTTGTCATGATGTGGCATAATGACATGCAAGACAGATCTTGCATATTATGCCTGTCTCTTACATAATCTCTGATGAAAAACCCACGAGTGCCTTGTTGCTGTGCACAGTTAGCAGACTCCTGAGCTGCAGCTCCTGTTCCACAGCTTCTATACAGCAGGGTACAGAATAACAGACTGGTTCGGGTTGGAAGGCACCTTGAAAGGTCATCTTGCACAACTGCCCTGCAGTCAGCAGGGACATCTGCAACTAGAGCAGGTTGCTCACAACCCTAGATAACCTGATCTGGAATGGTTCCAGGGATAAGGCTTCTACCACCTCTCTGGGCAACCTGGGACAGGGTCTCATCATTCTCAACATAAAAAAATTCTTTCCTCTGTCTCACTTAAATCTCCCTCTTTTAGTTTAAAACCATCACCCCTTGTCCTGTCACAACAGGCCTATCCTCAGATTTCTGATGAGCCCCTTTTAGCACTGGAAGGCCACAAGAAGAGCAGAGTGGAGCAGAGGAGCAGAATTCCCTTCCTTGACCTGCTGGCCATGATGCTGATGATGCAACTCTGGATATAGTTGGCTTCTGGGCTGCTCTATCTCACTTACCAAGATTAACTTTTCATGCTGAACATGACAGATGCCATATGCACATTGAGATGCATTCCAGAAGAGGGAAGAATCTGTATTCATTGACTATTATGCAGTCAGCTTATGTTACTAGACAGCTCCTTGCTAACATCCCTTCATTAAGTCTTCAGCTCAACGCTAAGCTTCCCATTCCACAAGCTGCCCTATCGATAGATGATTTCCCTGTAAATAGGCATCGTATTTTGTACAAGGAGGCTCAAATAAAAAAACAGAGCAAGGAGGACTGAAGAACAGTTCTGACTCCTACACATTTATCCAATTTCCCTAGACTGAAGGCAGTATGTCCTTCTCCCTTAGATCACTTTCTGTTGGTCCCACACCCCTAGTCCATACTTTTTCACTTATTTCACAGAGCTTATTGAATTCTCTGCTTTCAAAGTGTATTTTGGACTGGCCTTTTAACCTAGAGAGGCTCTGGAGAAAACTCTAGGTTTTTTTCCCCCTCAGTTGGTTGCTAGAGGTAAAAGCCTGGCCATCCTCAGTTTCCCTAAATACATCCAGAGCACGTTTCAGAAAGTAAAAAATGTATCTTCCACATCCCCAAGGTAAATGAAGTAAATCTGTGAAGGAGTAAGTGAGCAGAAGCTGTGCAAAATACAACATACAACTGCAGGCTGCAACAACAGTTTCCGCAGTGTATTTTCAGCTATCTCTGAGCATGTGTTTGTTTTCTCCTCCACATCCTTCCCATTGACATGGAAGTGTTACAAAGGCATCTGAGCATGTATTTCTGTATATGATAACACAGAATCACAGGCTGTTTTGGGTTGCAATGCACCTTTAAAGGTCATCTAGTCCAATCCTCCTGCAGTCAGCAGGGACATCTACAACTAAATCAGGTTGCTCACAGCCCCAAACAACCTGACCTGGAATGGTTCCAGGGATGAGGCATCATCTACCATCTCCCTGAGCAACCTGGAACACTATCTCACCGCCATCAATGTAAAAAACTCTTCCTTCTATCTCACTCAGTTCTCCCTCTTTTAGCTTCAAACCACCATCTTTTGTCCTGTCACAACAGGCACTGCTAAAAAGCCTGTCCTCAGCTTTCTGGCCACGCCCTTTAAGCACTGAAAGGCAACCAGAAGGTCTCCCTGGAGCCTTCTGTTTTGCAGAGTGAACCCCAACTCTCTCAGCCTGACCTCAAAGCAGAGAGCTTTCAGCTTCCAGGTCCATGTCTCTCCAAAGCAGGACCCAGCACTGCAGGTGGGGTCTCAGCAGAGTGGAGCAGAGGAGAGGAATACCCTCCCTTAATCTGATAAATAGATGGATCTATACACACACGCATATCCTATAAAGCCAAAGAAGTTATTTAGAAGGCACAAAACCACAGATCTTGTTATTTCCAAACCAAGATTATTAAAAATGCCTGTCCTTACCTCCTCATCTCATGCCGTCAGGCTCTCCCAGCTCAAACAGATTTAACAAGACTCTGTCCCAACGCATCTGCTAGTTGGATTTGAGGACAGAAAATATCTCTTGTCCTCTTAAACATCAAAATCGCTTTCCAGAGTTCTTGTAAGGCAAGCTCGAAAATCATTTTTCTGTTATTTATCCTAAGGCTGTTGTTCAAAATAATTTTCAAAATTGTTGCCAATGCTTTCTATAATTATAAAACTCCACTACTTTATTGCCTTTAAATTAAATCTTCAGTGACCTTGATTAATATTAATCCAACTGAGATCTTCTTCCCTAAATAATAATACTGTGTAGCACTTCTAGGTAAGAGTAAGCAGGGTATTCTGTTACTCTGCAGCTTTCTGAGAAGATTGTGAAGAAATCCTTGCAGGATAGGAAAGAAGGGGAGGAAGACTCCATCACCTTTGCGCCTTTGCAAACTCCTTGACTCATGGCAGTCACCACAACTTGAGATAAACCTTCAGTAAACCCGAGGAACTTTATTTTCAACAGAAACAACCCAAGCCTGCAAATCTATGTAATTTCTTCTGGATGCAAAGCAACAGCCAGTAGCCTCAGCTGAGTTGTGTTCTGATGGGTTAAGAAAAAGCCATGAGTTCACAGCACAAAGTGTTCATGCAGAGAAACCTAAGGTAAAGAACACTACAGAAAGTTTCAGCTACAACTAAAATCCTCACCTAACTGTAGGCTTCTACTGTTAGAGCTTCACAATACAGTGGATAGAAAAAATATAAAACAAAATAAAATAAAATAAAATAAAATAAAAATGTTTGTGTCATTCGTAACTATTATCTATCCTATCCCCTGAAGAAAATAAACTAACACTTACCAGCAGAATAGTTCAATTTAGATTCATTCTTTAAAAGGAATTAAAGGGTTTTCCTTGCTTGGTTTTAACCCTGTTTTAAATTTTGCTCTCATCTGCTGAGCAGAATATTGTTTTCTTTCTCTAGATAACAAAAGGAGATGAGTATTTCGATGGGAATTTTTCACATGATTTCTCTCTGCATATAAAAATATTTGTCTCTGAGCACACATATCTTAAATCTTTATTTTCTTTACTTTAGTCTATACCAACAACAGCTGTTCTCAAAGGTGAAGAAACACTCATCAAAGACCTCGATGATTCTTACCTGCAGACAGGAGCTGCAGCTGCTCAGATTGGAAGGTTTTAACAATTACAAATCTCCAAGTAACTTCACAGAAGCACAAAATGATAGGGGTTGGAAGGGATCTCTGGAGATTTTCAAGTCCAGCCCCGCTGCCAGAGCAGGTTCACCTAGAGCAGGCTGCAAAGGAGGGCATCCAGGTGGGTTTTCAACAACTCCAGAGATGAAGACTCCATCACCTCTCTGGGCAGCCTGTTCCAGCACTCTGCCACCCTCAAAGTAAGGAAGTTCCTCCTCATGTCGCCTCAATTCCCTGGGTACAGCACCAATGAATGCCTAACACAGGATGCTGAATTGGGGAGGTACAATAAAAATGAAGATCAATCATACCATTGAATGAGATCAGCTTCAAACAGTGACCTCCTGTGCTAACCAAACCCTGCCTTATATCCCACACAGTCTTCTGAGGAGAGGCCAGATTGAGAGCACAGCTCTGCACCAACTGACCACATTCACTCCTCTTCTGAAGCTGTTGAAAACAGCAGATGATGTTTTGGGTAATCCTTTGAGACAGTTCTTGCTTTTTTTATTTAAGCACTTCTTTTGCCTGATGCTATTTTTGCATTTGGGTTTACATTTAAAATAGCTCTGGCTCGAGAGAAAGCTTCTCCCGAGCCATAGCTCACCGGACAGCCAAACCCTGACTTTGTTCAGCATGATTCTTGCAGTGCTCATGACTGTCACCAGAAGAGATGCTACAAGGATGATATAGCATTCACACTATAAATAACAATCTGAGTTGTGTAAATGGCTGATACAAATCCATCCTCCTCTTACATATGGATGACCTTGTAAAAATCACCCTCTTCCAAAACAATGTGGGCAACAGAATAATTCCAGTAGGACTTAAGGATTCCCCTCACAAAGAACTCCATTATGATAGGCAAAAACACTGTAAATGTTTGACCAGAGGTGAAGAACAACCCTGCCTCCACCAGACAGCCTCCAAGCCAACCTTGTGACATGAGACACATTTCCTTGCAATGCTACCTGACTGTGTTTGACAAGCACTGACCCCTAGAAACAGCTGCATCATAAATCCTTGGTGTTAAGAAAGTTGTTTCAACACTTAGCTCTGTTTGCAGGTGACAGCCTGGATCATCAAAGAGATGAGTTTTATCTTCTTGAGCAATTAAACAGCAAAAGGTTGGAGGATGACCCACTGGAGAGCAACTCTGTGGAGATGGACCTGGGCATTCTACTGTACAAGTTCACCATGAGCCAGCAATGTACTCTTGTACATTCTTTTCTGTGAGGGTGTTGAAGCCCTGGAGCAGGCTGCCCAGAGAGACTATGTAGTCTCTTTCTCTGCAGAGATTCCAAACCCACCTGGACATTGTGATCCTGGGTAAGCTCCCATGGGTGCCCCTGCTTTAGCAAGGAGGCTGGACAGGATGATCCCTAGAGGTCCCTTCCAACCTCTGTCATGCTGGGATTCTGTGAAGTAACTCTTCTCTGTGTTCCAGAGGAGTGCTGAAACCCATTTGAAACAGCTTGTGCAAACCAGTGTGGAAGGGATCGCACATGCAGAGTAGGATTGGGAGCAACATTTCTCCTACGTGTCTCTCCTCCCA
This sequence comes from Ramphastos sulfuratus, assembly GCA_013399055.1. Lineage (NCBI taxonomy): Eukaryota > Metazoa > Chordata > Aves > Piciformes > Ramphastidae > Ramphastos > Ramphastos sulfuratus. The sequence continues at coordinate 236,634 of WBNM01023833.1, forward strand.
TGAAAACATGGTTTCTCTGTGCATCCTTAGGAGTCCAAAAATTTGCCATGCAAAAATGGAAATCTCTACTAATCTCTTGGATCAAAGAGAAGCTTAAAGCTTTAGGGATTTGGCTATCCCAGGAAAGATATTCTTACAGAATTGGATCCACGTTAGGCGCCTTCACTTATGCCTTCCTTTAAATGGCATGGTAAAAAAAAAAACACACTAGGTCTATCCTTTAAAATGGCAATATGCTGCATTTGAAGTCTGATGTTCTTATACAGATTATGTAATTAGTGCTTGGACAAAAAGATCAAGAACAATTTGTAGCTTTTTTTTCATTGTATAAGTGCAGATAAAACTTATGAAAAAGCTGGAGTTCTGCCAAGAAAAAAAAAAAAGCCTGCAGTAGAAGTTTTTTGGGCTTTGTCCTGCTCAGCTTGTAAAATCTGAAGTATTCTGGAAGGTTGGGGAGCATTAGTTAAAGGTTTCAATGCTACTGTGATGCTAACAGTAAGCCACAATTAAATTCATTCTAGCAGACTAAGTAAAATCCATTTTAACACCACGTCTTGAAAAATGCTACCTATCAGGAGGCCTTGAGCAACCTGTTCTAGTGGGAGGTGTCCCTGCCTATGGCGGGGGGTTGGAACAAGATGATCTTTGAGGTCCCTTTCCAACCTAAACCATTCTATGATTCTATGATCAGGCACATCAATAGCAGTTTATTCACTGCACTTCAGAATCACTTATGAGCCACTGACATGTAAGGGTCAAGGGTTAGGGTTGGGCCAGCCACTAAAGGAGTGACAAATGTTCCCTAGCATCCCCTCTCCCTTCCCAAAGGAGAAGAAAGGGAATAAGAAAAGAGATTTATGAATTGGAAAATAAAAATACTTTAATGAAAACAGTAAAATTAATTATAGACAAATATACACAAGACCAATATCAAACCCAACCACCCTGACGGTAAATATTCACCACTGATCACCACTGATGCTGTGGCAGAAGTCCCAGACTGGACTCAGTGACAGACTGGAACGAGATTCAGGAGCTGGATACTGGAGCTGGAAACCCATGGTTCAGGATCAAAGGTAGAATGGACAGAGCCATCCTTGGATGCCGGCCATCAAACAGAAAGAAAGAGAGTCAATCCTGGTGATCCCTCAAGCATTATACTGAATATGATGTCCACAGGATGGAATCTCTTGTTGGTCAGTTTAATGTCACCTGTCCTGTCTGCTGCTCCCTGCAGGTGTGGCCTTTTGCTCTGCATCCCTACACAGTACACCCATTTAGCAGCGACCTTGATGTGCAGCCCAGCCCTTGGCAGGAACTCTCTCCCATCAGGTTCTCCCGGCTAGAAGCAGCCACTGTCTGTGCAAACCTGCCTTGAACTTCTGACAGTGCCAGCACTGAGCAGTCTATAAGCTGAGAAGTCAAATTCTGAACAGAATTAGCACTGGTCTAGTTCAAACCAGGATAGAGGTGCAACCTTTTAATGCAGTAAGAAAGCATTCTACTGGAAGTAACAATGATTTCAGGGCTGATATAGTAAACCATGACTCTGCAAAGATTACAAGTCACAGAATCAGAGAATAGTTTTTCTTGGGAAAGACATTTACAGTCATCCAGTCCAATCATTCTCTAACTCTACTGATTCTGGTACTAAACCATGTCCCTCAGCACCACATCTCTGTGTCTTTTAAACACCTCAAGGGGTAAGGATTCAACCGCCTGCATGGAAGCAAGCCCTTTATATAACTGCAACCATACATGAGGCATACCAGAATTTTTCAGCCCTTTTAAAAGTTGTATTTCAGAAAACAACAGCAAAACCAAACAAAGAAAACACCAAACCAACAAAAACCAAACAAAACCAGCTCTCCCCTCCTCTACAGAAGAGCCATAACATCAACTGCAGAGCCAGAGGCACTCAAGTTGTGAAGAGTAAACATGTAACAGGAAGGCAGCCCAGAGAATAAAAGCTCTGCACAGACAATAATAAATTGAAATTGCAAATTAAATGTCTTCTCCAATTCCTAAAGCTACCTCAAAAGCTGGGGTACAAGCCCATTGAGGAACTCTTGACAGTGGCATTTGGATTCTAGGCACAAGCAGGAAGGGTTTGCTGCCAGCACTAATGGGATTTGATGAACAAAAGCAGAGGGAAGAAAGTACTATTAACTTTACAACTTTTAAAGAGAAATAATTTGGATGTTGAATATTTCCCTTATCCCAAATGCTCAGAGAAGTACAAGCTTCAGATTCCCTTGAAAATGTAAGCCTTGAAGCATGGCAGGTTCTACAATTCAGATAACAACCTATTAATCTAGTTTATAGCTTCTTAAATATTTATTCAGCAAAGGAAACAGTAAGAAATAGAGAATCAGCTTCACTTTTCTCAAACTTCTAAAGTAAAATCAAAATTATCAAAGAATCACAGAACTGTTAAGGTTGGAAGAGACCTTTGAGACCATCATGTCCAACCGCTCATCTAGAGCTCGCAACCCCATCACTACTGCTTAATCACTACAACTAAACCATGTCACTCAGCAACACATCCATGCATCTTTTACTTCCCTCCAGGGATGGTGTCCCCACCACCTCCCTGGGCAGCCTGTTCCAGCGTCTAAGAATCCTTTCCATGAATAATTTTTTTCCTAATATCCAAACTGAACCTCCCTCAGCACAATCTGAGGCCATTTCCTTTTGTCTTGTTGCTTGTTGCAAGTGAGGAGAGACTCATCCCCACCTCACTCCAATCTTCTTTGAGGAAGTTATAGTCTAGACTGCATAAACTATAGCCTAGACTATGTAAACTCCCATTACTGTATATTTATTCACCTGCTCAAGGATTACCTGAGATTTCCGCCTCATCCAAAACTTTGCTACGACAACAAATCCGTATCCAAAAACTTCAAATACTCATCAGACACTCTTCAACATTCACATGCAACATGACCCTTCTATAGGGCTTCCTTTTTGATAGAAGTGTTTGAATTCTTAGGAGGCAAATGACATGCTCACTGAAGTGTCAGTCCCCTTGGGAAAACATTCAAATGAGCTCCTCTGTTAAATGAAGAAATCTATCTGCCTGCACATGTTTAACATGCACTTGAGTTCCTTTTACAACAGGGCATCCATCAGTATTTAGAAAGAGCATGTTCCCATGTTGCTCAATTACCTTCTTGCTAAAGAGAAATCAGACCTCTGAAATGCAGGTTAAGCATTTTCATGTACAAAAACAGTGTAAGAAGATATTTAGGACACCACTCAGATCATTAATGTCAATATTGGACTCATATATAGTCTGCAAGCATAGAATTCAGAGAAGAAAAATGACCACAGGCTGTAAAAGCATGATTAAAAATGGATCTTATTCTAATTCAGCATTATTACAATCCAAATGAGGAGAAAGCCTCACCAATCTTAACTCTGTAGTCTGCTTTTTATTAATTTTAAAGCATTTAATGGCCGGGTACTCCTGTTAAAAAGGATGACCTGCAGTAGAGAGAGGTTCATGCATCGCTGGCAGGACCCACAAGGGTATCCTGGCTCTCCTCTCTTTTGCTCTAGAAACATAAAGCAGGTTTGGCCAAGACCTTTTTCAAGACTATGAACATGCCTCCTCTGGAGAGAGGTGGGGAAACCTCTTCTCGGATCCCTTACCACTTCCTCATCCCCTTATACATGTTTTTCAAATCAATGAGTTCAGTTTCATGAGCTGTAAGTGACTCCAGATGAAGATGCAGAGACATGTATCAAGGTCATGATGACATATTTATCAGCCTGCCCTAGGAATCCTAATACCAGCCTAGTTGAGATCATGGATTTGTGCTCTGAGTATCCTGTCCCTCACATAAACAAGAACGGTTACACTACGAGCTATCTGCACAGCTGGAACTGGGACTATCAAACTCACAGTGTAGCAGCAAGGAGTAATGGATCAGGAAACTGCATCCAGGGCTGTGACAGAGCAAGGCAGCAACGGACAGGGAAAAAATGTTTAGCAACTGGGAAATCTGCTCTTTGGAGAGTCAGAAAGAGAAAGGCATTGTCGTTTTCACAGAGTATAATCTGAACTCAATCAGAAGGAAAAACAAACAAACAAGTTATTTTGAGTCAGAGGGGGAAAAAAGGTCAATAAAGTCAATTATCACTGCTTTGATAAGCTTTCAGTCCCAAAAAGCAAGTAATTTTTTCACCTTGTGTGTGCATGTGTTTTGTTTAAAGGAGGATACTTCCTGATAAATAAAAACTTCATATATATACATGTTTCTGACTCTCAGCCTTTACTTTCAGCCCCTCATGAAAAGCAGCATCCTATGTAATTCAAGAGCACTGGTAGCAAGAGATTTCATGTCAGTACTACAGACAGCAATTGGCAACGCACTGCCAGGCAGGTCAGTGATAACTGAAACTAAACAAGCTCCTCCACTAGCCTCTCTGCAGATGTGCAGGACATAACACTAGGTTCTGCAGTACTCAGTCCCAGAAGTACTGACATTCACACCATTATTAAGAAAGCAATTGAGAACTATGTGCAGTCAAGGCTGCATTCACAGACGTCTGCAGAAACAGGATATCCAGTGTTTGCTTCATTCTTGTGCTTAAAAGGAGGAGTTTCAGATGACAGAAGAGCAAAGGAGACTGACAATGAGAAGCAAGAATTTGCTGGGGAATAATTTGAATGAGAAACTGCTAATTAAATATACAAAGTACTTCCAGAAGCGGCAACAGATAGACAAAACCCCAAATGCTGCGTTTGGTGTAAACAAGTGTGAATGCGGGGAATAAATACATATCTACCTTCCAAACTGGGATCTGACTTTCTAATCTCTTGTCTACAGATTTTGGATACATCTCTTTCTTAAACACTTGTTCTGTGAAGGATATCTTTGCAAGATTAAGGCAAGAAGTAAATATTTCAGTGTTTAGAAAAGGGGAAAATTGTTCGTTGTTCCAAGTTTTCTTGAAGTCCTCAGAACACAGAAAACAGTTTCTGCTCCTCTTTAATACATAGGATTTACCAGTATGAAAGCAAATAGTGCTGCTTGTTACCAAACAGGCAGCAGAGAGCTCTGACAAGCTCAAAATCATTTCTAGGCACAATTCACAGGGTTTCAGATAAGACAACCAAAAAGAGGAATTTGAAGCAGCTTATGTAGGAGAGGAGAGAGAGCTGCACACAATTTTATTATTACTGAAATATCTGTAGAACGTAGGAGTAGCATGGGAAAGAATCCCACTGTGCTGGACACTCAGCAAGAGCAGGCTCCACCAAAAAGCCTATCATCAAAGCATAAAGCAGAAGATAAACAAACACTAGCACAAGGTCAAACAGAAAACAATTTCCATTTCCCATTAAAACTAATTTTACTTCTATTGAACCCATCAGAAAACTCAAAAACTCAAAACAAATATCATGGCTGCTACCATCCAGTCCTTGTTTCAGGCATCAGGACTGGTGTACAAGAAGATGAAGGGGTTACCACCCTGAAGATGATGGGGTTACCACAATTCCTGTGTTACTTAATGGGCAAGCAGACAACTCAACATAACAGCAGCAGGTTCCAGACTAAAATAGATCAGCCTTCAGCCCCCCAACACAGTGAATCAGTCTCAGCTTGAAAGATGGTTCTATAAAAGCAAATCCAGTCAGCTGAGGTCTGAGCAGCAAGTCTGAGGCATCGTCAGAACATATGCACTTAGGACACTGTCAGGCACCTAGCACAAGCAGTTTTATTTATCAGGAAAAGGGGGCAAAGGCCTTTTAGGGGGAGCTTTGGGGGGGAAAGGGAGATGTAGACAGATTAGTATGACTCTTACCTACATAAACTGACAAGGAAAGACACTCTGTGATGGACACATCCTGGGATTGATTGGTGTGTCCAGCAGATCTAGAGAGGATCTCCTCCCCCTCTACTCTGTCTTGGTGAGACCACATCTCAAATACTGTGTTCAGTTTTGGACTCCCCAACTCAATACAGACAGGGATCTACTGGATAGAGTACAACAGAGAGCTATGAGGACGATGAAGGAACATCAACATTTCTCCTATGAAGAGTGCGCAAACTGGGAAAGACTGGACAAGAGAAGGCTGAGAGGGGATCCTATTATTGTCTATAAAAGTCTGAGGGGTTGGTGTCAAGATGGAGGTGCAGTGACATGAAAAGGAACAAAGAGTACAAGCTGGAACACAGGAAATTCCACTTCAAGATGAGGACAAACTTTTTTACTGTGAGGGTGCCGGAGCAGTGGCGCAGGCTGCCCAGACAGGTTGTGGAGTGTCCTTCTCCTGAGAATCACCAAACTGTCCTGGATGCATTCCTATGTGACCTGCCCTAAGTGATCCTGCTTGGGCATGGGGTTGGACTCAATGTCTAGAGGTCCCTTCCAATCCCTAGCATTTTGTGATTCTGTGGCACTGTATGTAGTAAACAAGTGATAAGAGTCTAGAAAGGCTTTCAGTAAATATCAAACCATATGAAAAATGCTGGAAGGGACCTGCAGCAACCTCTCATTTTAAGACTCTACCTAAAGTTTAAAAGAAAGACAGTGATATCCTCCTGGCTCCTTCCCCGAAGAGTTTCTACTCAGTTGCCTAACCAGACAGATCAGGTAAAGCCTGTGCTTTAGAAATACCTTTTAAGTTTATTCTTAATCTGTTAACTGAGAAAAACTATGGGTTTGGCTTTTCTCCCCAAAGGGGAAGGAGGACTGAGAGAATTGGGTCTTTTTAGTCTGGAAAAGAGAAGACTGGGGGAAGGATCTCATCAATGATGACCAATACTTAAAGGGCCATTCATCAGGAGGATGGGACCAGACTTGTTTCAGTGGTACCAAGTGACAGGACACAGGGTAGCAGGCACAAACTTAAACATAAGTTTCATCTAAACATGAGGAGGAACTTCTTTAAGCCTTGGAACCAGCTGCCCAGGGAGGTAGTGGAGTCTCCATCTTTGGACGTTCAAAACCTACCTGGACGTGTTCCTGCGTGACCTTCTTTAGGTGAACCTGTCTTGGCAGGAGGATTGGACTCCATAATTTCCAGAGGTCACTTCCAACCCCTGTTGGAAGCTGTGGCTGTAGCACCTCCCCTATGGAATCAGGCTGAGAGAATTGGGGTTGTTCAGCCTGAAGAAAAGAAAGCTCTGGGGAGAACTGAGAGCAACTACCGAAAAGCAGGGGAGGAAATTTTTACAAGGGCTTGTAGTGCTAAGATGAAAGGGAATGGATTGAATCTAGAGAAGGGCAGATTTAGACCAGATTTTGAGAAGAAATTGTTTACGATGTGGGTGCTGTGACACTGGAATAGGTTGCCCAGGGAGGAGGTCGTGGAGGTGTTCCAGGCCAGGCTGCATGAGGCCTTGAGCAATCTGGTCTAGTGGAAGGTGTTCACAGCAGGGGAGTTGGAACTAGATGATCTTTAAGGTCCTTTCCAACCTAAAACATTCTATGAATCTATGAAAAGGATTTAGGTCATTGCTTTTACTTCCTTTTTCTTCAATATCTTCTCCTCAAAAATAATCTATTGTTTTTGAGCAGGTCTTTTTTGTCTCTGTCACAGTATTTTTTTGTTGTTCTTTGAACATTTTAAGATATTTTTTCCCTATTTTACCTTCAGAAAATTTAGTCAGATGTCCAGCCAATGCTTTTGTGACATTCACAGAATACATGAAATAGTGGTAGAACAAAACCATCCAGCAGTGAAAATCCTTTATCTACAGAACAAGTTGTTTCTGAGGAGAGTTGAGTAATGCTTGATTTGATTTTCTCTCTGTTTTGCTTTGGTTTCTGGGCTTCCAAATTAGTGTTGAAAAATACCTGCCAACTCCAGTTACTTTCCTGGAAGCTTAATTCGAGGTCTAATTTTATTGGGAGCCTGAAGGAGGGGAGGAGACCAGAGCTGGAGAACGGATTCTGATGTTGAATGATGGCAACATCAGATATACTGAAGATAAACAAACTTACTGCTAATAAAATAAGCAGAGAGTGATGCTTTTCGCCTAACAGGGTGAACAGAGTCTGTGAAAGTACTTGGAGCAAGCTGACTGGTTTTGCTGCTAGTGCAAAAGCCTTTGCTGGTGGTTTTGGTCATCTTTCACCATAACCTCTTGGCAGATGTGTAACTCTGAGCCTTCAAGGTGGTAGTGGTTGAAGCATGTGTATTTGAATTGCTTTGGTGGAAAAGAAAGTCAGTTGTTGTAACAAGGGGATTCAAAGTATTAATCCGCTTTAAATATTAACCTCCCATAGTGGGATTCGGATTTGCTGTTTCCCGTTGTTAAAAACTCACTGTCATGCTGGTATCTTTCCACCAGGGAACCTTCTGAAGGTTCCTCCTGAATTCCAGCATTTCCAGATGGGCCTGCTAACACCTTCATTGTCCAAGTTTTCTCTAGGAAAGAAAGGAAAGAGAGAGGGAGGAAAAAAACAAATTTTCAGAGTGAATCAGCTCAGAGTGCAGGCTGTTCAGAGAAGCATTTAATCCTGCCCACATTTCTGACTTCCTTCCACAGCTGGAACATCACAGATGTGCAAGCACAAAGAGCACCTTGTTGTGAGGCAAGTGAGCTATACCTGATGGTTTTCAGTCAAGTGAAAAAAAAAAAAAAGTGGTTTACTTTCACACCTGAGAGGAATTAAATTTGAGAGGATGCATCTCTCATTCTTACAATTTTTTTTTTTTTTCAAGGGAGGTGATTGTGACCCTCTGATCCAAGAGCTGGAAACCCCCTGATCATCCTCACGGCCTCCTCTGGACCTGCTTCAGCAGCTCCATGTCCTTCTTGTACTGGAGGCACCAGAACTGCACACAGTACTCCAAGTGGGGTCTCATCAATGCAGAGAGGCAGAATCTCCTCCCTGTGCTGCTGCTCTCACTCCTTTGGATGCAAGCCAGCACATAGCTGCCTTCTGGGCTGCTAGCAACCATTGCTGGGTCATGGTGAGTTTTTCATCAACCGATACTCCCAAGTCCTTCTCGTCAACACAGGTCCTGAGCCACTCCTAGCTCAGCCTATATTTGTGCTTGGGATTGTCCAAAGCACATCTTCTATTGACTGCTGTGGGAAGAGAACTGTTTTTGGAGACTTTCTTCACATCCACTATCTGAGAAGACAAGGCACCCTGTCTCAGCCTCCTGGCCAAGAGATGGACATACAGAGCTGGACAGGAAAGCACTGAATCTAACTCCACCTACTTAATTATCTCCACAGCTGATAAAGAGAGAGCACAACTTGTTAACTCACAGTTTCTGCACAAAGTAGGGTACTCTTATTTAAATTCAAGCAATGAAAATTCTCCATGAAGCAACTCAAATCTTCTCCATTTTTACTGGCAGCTAGTTTATTGTAAAAAAAGCTCCCTTGTAATCAGTTGGTAACGATTAAATCATGTTGATCTTCATGCAAATAGAGCTTTCTCTTGCTAAAAACAGAACATCTTTTTGCAAACCCAAAGGTTCCTAACAAATAATTTTGTACCTCCCCATACATTTACCAACCATTCCCAAGGGTTCATTTCTTCCTGTCAGAAAATGCTTCTTATTTAGGACCTCATTATATTATTTTGATACATGTCAGACTAACTGAATATGACATTTCACCCTAATTGCTACCATGAGGCTTCTAAAATAAGCCCTGTCTGTATCGCTGCGCAGATCTTTGAGAATGGTCCTTCTGCAAGGGGACAGACCAACATCAAAAGGTAGAAGGGACATATGTGGAGTGGCTTTACTTCAAAGTCTTTTGGTTAAATAAATACCCCTTTTTGTCACATACTACCCCGGGATTTCACTGCTTGCCTTTCTGTCACAAGTTCTAATGGCTGAGACACACAGATGAGTCTGTATCTCATGATTCAGCTCTTCCTTGCTTGGAGAAAAACACATCAAACTGCCCCATTCACAGTGATAGAGCCTGCAGCAGGACCTCAGATGAGGTCCAGATGACATTTCTCTTTAGGAAGGGACTGCCATAGTACAGTTTCTTCTCACTCAGACAACCTTTGCCAAAGATTTTGAAGTTTTATGCTGCAGGGTTTGTTTCCAGTTGAAATGTGAAACCATAAAACAACAGAAGAATTCTGTGGTGGCCCTATTTCAGCTTCCTCAGATCCCCTGGCCAAGGCTGACATTGTCCTCAACATTCACAAGACACTCTCCTCCTCTCCAGACCTTCACAGTAGACTCATTAACCATGGTGGCTCTTGATTTACGGGTTGACTCATTTGAACACACTGAGAGGCAAAGACCACTGCTCATTCTCAGTAATATGCTGCTTCTGAAGAGGGAAACATCAGGGACATAAAGAAGAGTCGAGTGCAACCACGCTGACCACCCAGGACCTCCATGGAAGGTGCACATGCAACAGCTGACAAATCAAGGCACTGCCTCCCAATCCCTTGGCAGTAAAGTGGTAATAGGTTTTCACATCCCATGTTACACTTTGCCATACATTACAGTTCTATTTTTCTAGCAATTCCATGGGGAAATATTACAGAGGGAAAAAAAAAATATCACTCCAACAATTTGCACAATATCTGGGGAACGATACAAGGGAGAACAAATAGAGTTGAAAGGAAAAACAGCAGCTCTCTCATGTAAAAAAGCAACATGTAGGAGCCAGTCCAAGAAGCCTCAGTCACCACCATCCCTTTTCCCTGCATGCAGATGATATACTAACACGTCCTTTAGGTAATTTAGTCCATATATACTTTGTGTCTGCTAAAATTCATTACAAGAAAAATGCCGAAGTACTGAAGCAGGCCCAAAAAAGGACAATAAAGCTGGTGAAGGGTCTAGAATGCAAGTCTTGTGAGGAGCAGCTGAAGAACTGAGGTTGTTCAGCCTCAAAAAAAGCTTGAGGGGAGACCTTCTGGCATCTTTATAACTCCCTGAAAGGAGGTTGAAGGCAGATGAGGGCCAGTCTCTTCTCCCTATTAACAAGTGACAGAACAAGAGGAAATGGCCTCAAGTTGCACCAAGGGAGGTTTATGTCGGACATTAGAAGCAACATCTTCACTGAAAAGGTTCTCAAACACTGGAACAGGCTCCTCGGGGAAGTGGTTGATTCCCCATCCCTGGCGGTGTTTAGAAGATGCAGAGATGTGGTGCTGAGGGACACGGTTTAGCACCAGCCTTGGCAGAGTCAGAGAATGTTTGAACTTGATGATCTTAAAGTTTTTTTCCACTGAAAACAATTCTATGATTCTAAAGCACTAGTGCCAGTACCCAGTGAATACAAAGGGCATTCTTTCTACTTGAGTGCATTAAAAAGTTGTTAAAAGAGGTCACAGAAAACCATGACAAGAGCGAGAACTCCATTCTCAGGAGTATTTTAAGCCAGTTCACCTCTGGTTTGTTTTCCACCAGAAGCAAAGCTGCCGTCAGAAAGCAGTTTCCTTTTGGCACTGCTAACTCAGCGCTCACTTTATTCCCACACTTTATCATTCCCCTTTCCTGTTTTCATACTCATTACTGCCTTCAGAGGACGATGAGTAGGGGCAGGAGGAAAAGTGAGATGGGGGCCCTCAGCTTTTTGAATGCTCACTTCTGGAAGTAGAGCATTTGATAAACACATAAAATGCTGAGCTTTAGTTTTCAGGTCAGTTAGCCAAAGATGCGACGCGCAGAAAGGAAAAAGTGATGTCCCAACAGCTCTCCAGGTTCCAAAAACAACCACTCTGTCCATCTAGAAAAAGAAAGTCACACCTACCACTTCTCCCTCTATCCATACATACCTACTCTTTTTCATCCCACGCCCTTAAAAATGTAGCATGTTCAACAAAAAATGAACAAGATTTGACTGCAGACATCTTTTGCCAGCACAATTTCCAAAACTGCCTAAGGGCTCAAGGTACTCAGATGTTTCAACTGCTAATCAAACAGGACATTGCATTTCATAGGTGGCTCTGAGACCTCTGTCAGTGTTTTCTTCCCCCACAACACATACACATAGTGAAGCCAATGGATCATTCTGCAGATGAGTCACTAGTGAAACAACAGAATAAACTCTTCTGAAATGCTGTGGGGTTTGTGTTTAACATTCTCCAGATCTTTTTTTTGGAATATTTGGCAAGGCTCTGGTAAATGCTCCTCCTGCAGAAATCAACCAGTGATTCTATTTGTCAGTGAAATAAATCTAGAAGTGCTTAAATATTCATTTCAGCTTCCACTTAGCTTCTGCTTCAAGATTGCTCACTCACAAAGCTCACAGAGGAGAAAGGAAAGCCAGCAAGAACAGGGCAACTGCTAACACTGAAAAGATGTTTTCCAAGCTCCAGACCATAGGAGATGCTCAAGCAGATTTGCTGCTGCAGCTGCTGCACTCTTCTGAAGATCACCCCAGTCAAAGCACCTGAATGATGAGATTGGCTTTCACTTCTGAAGGGTTCAGCAGTAACATCTGTTGGCTCACAGCCAATAAACAGGTTTAAAACAGGAAGAAAGTGAAAGTTAAGGATTAGTCTTTGGTGTTCAAAGCCAGGGGAAAGCAAAGCTAAGCTCAGCACTTACTGCTGCCACAGTCTATGGGTGCTATGCCCACTTACCTCTCCAACAATCTTTGCAGACCTTTCCATGCTTTCTTAAGTGCAGACACCACAGTCATTATTGTGCTCCAATTCACTCTGCATCTAAGTCTAGAGGAGAGATGCAACAGTGATGGGAGGGCTAGAACCCCTCTGCTGTGAGGACAGGCTGAGAGAAGTGGGGTTTTTCAGCCCGGAGAAAAGAAGGGTCCAGAAAGGCCTTCTGGTATCACAGTATAAGCAAGGTTGGAAGAGACCTCAAAGATCATCAAGTCCAACCCATTACCACAGACCTCAAGACTAGACCATGGCACCAAGTGCCACGCCCAAACGTGCCTTGAACACCTCCAGGGACAGTGACTCCACCACCTCCCTGGGCAGCCCATTCCAGTGGGGAATGACTCTCTCGGTGAAGAACTTTCTCCTCACCTCGAGCCTAAACTTCCCCTGGCATAGCTTGAGACTGTGTCCTCTTGTTCTGGTGCTGGTTGCCTGAGAGAAGAAAGCAAC